>JAJHSJ010000259.1:0-44557 GCA_021015155.1 Magnolia officinalis
TTTCTGAGTTTGGGGTGTGATGGTTTATATACTTCTTTTAGTTTTCAGTTGTATCATATTGCGGATGAATCTACTATCGATATTGAAAAGAAATTATAATACTAACATCTATTTTAAGTTGTTAAATGGTCACTCCTATGGAGCAATGTTGGTTAGATGTCCACATTGATGGGCAATGATGGTTGAATGTCCATATTGTTGAGCCCGGTTTCTAAGTTTGGGGTGTGATAGTTTTTATTCTTGCTTTTATTTATTTCCAAGAATACATGTCATGGAAGAATCTACTTACGCTATTTTACTGAAATTCTAATGATAATATATATTTTAGTGGTTAAACGCGTCACTCCTAGGGTTCAATGTTGGTTAAATGTCCACATTGATGGACAATGATGGTTAAATGTCCACATTGTGAGCCCAGTTTTTGAGTTTTGGGGGTGACAATTTATATACTTGTTTTTGTTTTCAGGTGTAACATATCACGGGAGAATCTACTACGCTACTCAAAAGAAATTCTAATACTAACATATATTTGATAGTTAAAATGGTCACTCCTAGGGAACAATGTGTTGTTTAATATCCACATTGATGGGCAATGATGGTTTAATGTTCCCATTGTGAGCCCGATTTCTGAGTTTGGGGTGTGACAGGTTATATACTTATTTTTGTTTACAAGAGTAACATGGCGCGAAAGAATAACATGTCATGGAAGAATCTACTTACGTTATTTTTATTGAAATTCTAATACTAATATATATTTTGGTGTTAAACGGCCACTCCTAGGGTTCAATGTTGGTTAAATGTCCACATTGATGCAATGATGGTTAAATGTCTACATTTTTAGTCTGGTTTCTGGTTTGGGTTTGGGGTGTATGGTTTATATACTTCTTTATAGTTTTCAGGTGTATCATATTGCGAATGAATCTACTAACGATATTGAAAAGAAATTATAATGCTAAAACATCTATTTTATTTGTTAAATGGTCACCCCTATGGAGCAATGTTGGTTAGATGTCCACATTGATGGGCAATGATGGTTGAATGTCCTTATTGTGATCCCGGTTTTGTAATTTGGGTTGTGATAGTTTTTATTCTTGCTTTTATTTCTAAGAATAACATGTCATGGAAGAATCTACTTACGCTATTTTATTTGAAAATCTAATGCTAATTTATATTTTAGTGGTTAAACGGTCACTCCTAGGGTTCAATGTTGGTTAATGTCCACATTGATGGACAAATGATGGTTAAATGTCCACATTGTGAGCCCAGTTTTTTGAGTTTATAGGGCGTGACAATTTATATACTTGTTTTTACTTTCAGGTAAACATATCACGGGAGAATCTACTAACGCTATTCAAAGAAATTCAATACTAACATATATTTTGATAGTTAAAATGTCACTCCTAGGGAACAATGTTGTTAAATGTCCACATTGATGGCAATGAATGGTTGAATGTTCACATTGTGAGCCCAGTTTCTGAGTTTGGGGTGTGACAGGTTATATACTTATTTTTGTTTCCCAGGAGTAACATGGCGTGAAAAAAACATGTCATGGAAGAATCTACTTACGTTATTTTATTGAAATTCTAATACTAATTTATATTTTGGTGGTTAAACGGCCACTCCTAGGGTTCAATGTTGGTTAAATGTCCACATTGATGACAATGATTGGTTAAATGTCCACATTGTTAGCCTGGTTTCTGAGTTTTGGGTGTGATGGTTTATATACTTCTTTTTAGTTTTCAGGTGTATTATTGCGGAGAAACTACTAACATATTGAAAAGAAATTATAATGCTAACATCTATTTTATTTGTTAATGGTCACTCCTATGGAGCAATGTTGTTAGATGTCCACATTGATGGGCAATGATGGTTGAATGTCCATATTGTGAGCCCGGTTTCTAAGTTTGGGGTGTGAATAGTTTTATTCTTGCTTTTATTTCCAAGAATAAACATGTCATGGAAGAATCTACTAACGCTATTTTATTGAAATTCTAATGCTAATATATATTTTAGTGGTTAAAACGGTCACTCCTAGGGTTCAATGTTGGTTAAATGTGCACATTAATGGACAATGATGGTTAAATGTCCACATTGTGAGCCCAGTTTTTGAGTTTGGGGGTGACAATTTATATACTTGTTTTTGTTTTTCAGGTGTAAACATATCACGGAAGAATCTACTAACGCTATTCAAAAGAAATTCTAATAATAAATATATATTTTGATAGTTAAATAGCCACTCCTAGGGAACGATGTTGGTTAAATGTCCACATTGATGGGCAATGATGGTTGAATGTTCACATTGTGAGCTCGGTTTCTGAGTTTGGGTTGTGACAGGTTATATACTTATTTTTGTTTATTGGCTTAACATGGCGCGAAAGAATAACATGTAATGGAAGAATCTACTTACGTTATTTTTATTGAAATTCTAATACTAATATATATTTTGGTGGTTAAACGGCCACTCCTAGGTTCAATGGTTGGTTAAATGCACATTTGATGAACAATGATGGTTAAATGTCTACATTGTTAGCCTGGTTTCTGAGTTTGGGGTGTGATGGTTTATATAATTCTTTTAGTTTTCAGGTGTATCATATTGCGAATGAATCTACTAACGATATTGAAAAGAACTTATAATGCTAACATCTATTTTAGTTATTAAATGGTCAATCCTATGGAGCAATGTTGGTTAGATGTCCACATTGATGGGCAACTATGGTTGAATGTACATATTGTGAGCCCGGTTTCTAAGTTTAGGGTGTGATAGTTTTTATTCTTGCTTTTATTTTCAAGAATAACATGTCATGGAAGAATTTACTTACGCTATTTTATTGAAATTCTAATACTAACATATGTTTTGGTGGTTAAACGGCCACTCCTAGGGTTCAATGTTGGTTAAATGTCCACATTGATAGACAATGATAGTTAAATGTCTACATTGTTAGCCCAGTTTCTGAGTTGGGGGTGTGACTGTTTATATACTTGTTTTTGTTTCAGGTGTAACATATCGCACAAGAATCTACTAACAATATTCAAAAGAAATTTATATGCTAACATCTATTTTGGTTGTTTAATAGTTACTCCTATGGAGCAATGTTGGTTAGATGTCTACATTGATGGACAATATTGGTTTAAATGTCCACATCGTGCGCCTGGTTTCCGAATTTGTGGTGGGACGGTTTTTTATACTTGCTTTTGTTTTCAAAAGTAACATGTCGCGAAAGAATCTACTAACGCTATTTAATAAAAATTCTAATACTAACGCCTAGTTTGGTTGTTAAATGACCACTTCTAGGGAGCGACGTTGGTTAGATGTCCACATTAATAAGCAATAATGGTTAAATGTCCACCTTATCAGTTCGGTTTCTGAGTTTGGGGCGTGATAATTTTTATGCTTGACCTTTTTTTAAGAGTAACATGTCATGGAAGAATCTACTAACATTATTTAAAAGAAATTCTAATACTAACATGTAATTTGTTTGTTAAATGTCCACTCGTATGAAGTAATGTTGGTTAGATGTCTACATTCATGAGCAATGATGGTTAAATGTCCACATTGTCAGTTCGGTTTCTAAGTTTGGGGTGTGACAATTTTTATACTTAACTTTTTCCAGGAGTAACATGTCATAGAAGAATCTACTAACGTTATTTAATAAAAATTCTAATACTAACATAGTTTGTTTGTTAAAAGTCGATTCGTATGAAGTAATGCTGGTTAGATGTCCACATTATGAGCGATGATGGTTAAATGTCCACATTGTGAGCTCGGTTTCCGAGTTTGGGGGCGTGAGAGTTTTTTTAACTTTCTTTTGTTTTCAAGATTAAGATATCGTGGAAGAATTAATAACGCTATTTAATAGAAATTCTAATGTTAACATCTACTGTGATTGTTAAATCGCCACTCCTAGGGAGCAATGTTGGTTAGATATCAACATTGATAGGCAATAATGGTTAAATGTCCAATTTGTGAGCTCGGTTTCCAAGTTTGGTGTGTGACAGTTTTAATATTTGCTTTTGTTTCCAGGAATAACATGTCGTGGAAGAATCTATTAACGCTATTTAATTGAAATTCTAATACTAACATATATTTTGGTGGTTGAATGGCCACTCTTGGGGAGCAATGTTGGTTAAATGTCCACATTGATGGGAAATGATGGTTAAATGTCCACATTGTGAGCCCGGTTTCTGAGTTTGGGGTGCGACGGTTTATATACTTATTTTAGTTTTCAGGTGTATCATATTGCGGAAGAATCTACTAACGCTATTCAAAGAAATTATAATGTTAACATCTATTTTGGTTGTTAAATGGTCACTCCTATGGAGCAATGTTGGTTAGAAGTCCCATTGATGGGCAATGATGGTTAAATGTCCATATTGTGAGCCTGGTTTCTAAGTTTGGGGTGTGATAGTTTTTATTCTTGCTTTTATTTCCAAGAATAACATGTCATGTAAGAATCTACTTACGCTATTTTATTAAATTCTAATGCTAATATATTTTTGTGGTTAACTGGCCACTCCTAGGGATCAATGTTGGTTAAATGTCCACATTGATGGTAATTATAGTTAATGTCCACATTGTGAGCCCAGTTTTTGAGTTTAGGGTGTGACAATTTATATACTTGTTTTAGTTTTCAGGTGTAACATATCACGGAAGAATCTACTAACGCTATTCAAAAGAAATTCTAATACTAATATATATTTTTGGTGGTTAAACGGCCACTCCTAGGGTTCAAATGTTGGTTAAATGTCCACATTGATGGACAATGATGGTTAATGTCCACATTGTTAGCCCAGTTTCTGAGTTTGGGGTGTGACTGTTTAAATACTTGTTTTTGTTTCAGGTGTAACATATCGCGGAAGAATCTACTACGCTATTCAAAAGAAATTATAATGCTAACATCTATTTTCGTTGTTTAATAGTCACTCCTATGGAGCAATGTTGGTTAGATGTCCACATTGATGGGCAACGATGGTTAAATGTCCACATCTTGAGCCTGGTTTCCGAATTTGTGGCGGGACAGTTTTTATACTCGCTTTTGTTTTCAGAAGTAACATGTCGCGGAAGAATCTACTAACGTTATTCAAAAGAAATTATAATGCTAACATCTATTTTCGTTGTTTAATAGTTACTCCTATGGAGCAATGTTGGTTAGATGTCCACATTGATGGGCAACGATGGTTAAATGTTCACATCTTGAGCCTGGTTTCCGAATTCGTGGCGGGACAGTTTTTATACTTGCTTTTGTTTTCAGAAGTAACATGTCGCGGAAGAATCTACTAACGCTATTTAATAAAAATTCTAACACTAATGCCTAGTTTCATTTTTAAATGGCCACTTCTAGGGAGCAACGTTGGTTAGATGTCCACATTATTGAGCAATGATGGTTAAATGTCCACATTATCAGTTCGGTTTCTGAGTTTGGGGCGTGATAATTTTTATGCTTGACTTTTTTTCAGAGTAACATGTCATGGAAGAATCTACTACATTATTTAAAAGAAATTCTAATACTAACATGTAGTTTGTTTGTTAAATGTCCACTCGTATGGAATAATGTTGGTTAGATGTCTACATTCATGAGCAAGATGGTTAATGTGTCCACATTGTCAGTCCGGTTTTCGAGTTTGGGGCGTGACAATTTTTATATTTAAATTTTTTTCAGGAGTAACAAGTCGTGGAAGAATCTACTAACGTTATTTAATAAAAATTCTAATACTAACATATACTTTGTTTGTTAAATGTCGACTCGTATGAAGTAATGCTGGTTAGATGTCCACATTCATGAGCAATGATGGTTAAATGTCCACATTGTGAGCTCGGTTTCCGAGTTTGGGGTGTGACAGTTTTTATACTTTCTTTTGTTTTCAAGATTAAGATATCGTGGAAGAATTTAATAACGCTATTTAGTAGAAATTCTAATGTTAACATCTACTTGGTTGTTTAAATCGCCACTCCTAGAGAGCAATGTTAGTTAGATATCAACATTGATAGGCAATGATCGTTAAATATCCATATTGTGAGCTCGGTTTCTAACTTTGGTATGTGACAGTTTTTATACTTGCTTTTGTTTCTAGGAATAACATGTCGTGGAAGAATCTACTAACACTATTTAATTGAAATTCTAATACTAAAATATATTTTGGTGGTTAGGCCACTCTTATGGAGCAATGTTGGTTAAATGTCCACATTGATGGGCAATGATAGTTAAATGTCCACATTGTGAGCCCGGTTTTGGAGTTTAGGGTGTGACAGTTTTATACTTATTTTTGTTTTTCACGTGTAACATATCACGAAAAAATTTACTAACGTTATTCAAAAGAAATTCTAATACTAACATATATTTTTGATAGTTTAAATCGCTACTCCTAGGGAACAATGTTGGTTAAATGTCCAAATTGATGGACATGATGGTTGAATGTCCACATTGTGAGCCCAGTTTCTGAGTTTGGGGTGTGACAGTTTATATATTAGTTTTTGTTTTCAGGAGTAACATGTCGTGGAAGAATCTATTAACGGTATTTAATATTGAAATTCTAATATTAATATATATTTTGGTGGTTAAATGGTCACTCCCAGGGAGCAATGTTGGTTAAATATCTACATTGATGAGCAATGATGGTTAAATGTCCACATTATGAGTCCGGTTTTTGAGTTTAGGGTGTGACAGTTATATACTTGTTTTTGTTTTCAGGTGTAACATATTACGGAAGAATCTACTAACGTTATTCAAAAGAAATTCTAATACTAACATATAATTTGATTGTTAAATGGTCACTCCTAGGGAACCACGTTGGTTAAATGTCCACATTGATGGGCAATGATGTTGAATGTCCACATTTTGAGACCGGTTTCTGAGTTTGTGGTGTGACAGTTTATATACTTGTTTTTGTTTTCAAGAGTAACCTGTTGCGGAAGAATCTACTTACAATATTTAATAGAAATTCTATTACTAACATCTATTTGATTGTTAAATGACTACTCCTAGGGGGCAATGTTGGTTAGATGTTCCCATTAATGAGAATTAGTTAAATGTCCACATTATGAGCCCGATTTTCAAGTTTTGGACGTGACGATTTTTAAACTTGCTTTTTTTTCCAGGAATAATGTCGTGAAAGAATCTATTAATGTTATTTTATTGAAATTCTAATACTAACATATATTTTGGTGGTTAAATAGCCACTCTTAGGGAGCAATGGTGGTTAATGTCCACATTGATGGCAATGATGGTTAATGTCCACATTGTGAGCCCGTTTTTTCAGTTTGGGTGTGACGCCTTTAACTTATTGTTTCAGGTTTGATCTTGATTTACTTACTTGTTAATTTTCAGGTGTATCAATGCGGAAGAATCTACTAACGTTATTCAAAAGAAATTATAATGCTAACATCTATTTTTGGTTGTTAAATGGTCACTCCTATTGTAACACCCTGATTCTCACTACCCGAGGGTGGTCACTCGAGTACGAGAACCCGAAGGTTACGTCATGAGTTGAGTTTACCATTCCTCTAATCATCAACATAAGTCATAGCAACCATTTCTCTAATCATCAACATAAGCCATAGCAACCAGTTCTCTAATTGTTAATACAAGTCATAACAACCAGATATAACCACAGTATAAACTAGTCGAGTAGGTTCATTATATACAGATTAAACATGAAATACAGCAAAATCCATAACAGGGAAGGTTTAATTACATATCTCACGTAAACAAAACAAAACTAACAACTGAAGGTATAATGTAAAAACAGCGAAATTTAAAATATTTAGTGGAGCGCCTGTGGATTAGCTACATCGTCATTCTTTGCTGTACTCCCTCCAGCTACCTCTGGGTGTTGTCATGAGCACCATAACTCTCATCATCATACCTGGGTCTATTTGGTGCAACGCACATCGGGGTGAGCAAAAACTCAGTGGGAATTTCCCTCATAAATTCAACTTTAACACATCATTCCAATATGAATTAATACGTCACATATGCTTCATAGGGTAACACTATTACATATGCAATTGCATGAATGTATGAATGTGTGGTCAAAGCACAAGCCTGGGGATGCACATCCAGCTGCCAAAATAAAGAGTCACCCAAGGCGAACCAGTCTCCAGAAAAATACTCATAGGTACGCCCAAGGAGAACTAGTCACCCGAAAAGACCATGCAGACCACCCCGGTATCACCTACCTGGAAAGACCATGAAAGTGAGTGCACCCAAGGATGACCTCCTGGAAAAAATACCCGGGTAAGCCCGAGGAGGCATAAAATCCACGGAAAAGCTCATATGTTATGAGTGGAAGTTATGCACCATGACATTACGTTCCTCATTCAATATGAAAGAGATAAATTCAATGTTAAGAGACGAGATATCTAATTATGAGTTCAACATGGATTTTCATAATTTCAAGTCATGCAAAAGAAAGTTTACTAAACATTATGAAATTTTAAAGGGAGGCTACATCACGGGAATTGTTAAGAATTTTACCTACTCACATAGGTCATGCATCTTACATTTATAAATGGCAAATCAACAGTTGATGTCTACCTATACAATTCATACATAATCTAGCATGTGAACTTTCTTTCCTCTCATGTTTTAACAGAAATATATTCATAAATAACCAATTATAATATGACATGGATTTATAAAAGGTATATTGTCATACAAGAATTCTAAGTACGATATTAATCCAATTACTCTGAAAATTCAAATTAGCTAGAAAGTAGAAGTCTTCTAATTTCCATATAATTTGAGGTTAGGTCATATGGGAATTTTTGTGAAAGTAAAAGTTATAGGGGAGACTCCTCACCTTGATTTAAAGTATCCCTTGACCTGAATCTTCTTATGAGGCAAGTCTATAAATTCTGGTTTTGAGAATTGCTTGAAGTAAGACGTTTTTCACGTGTACGGGTTGAACGCAGTCCCTGAATGAGATGTTATAGAATTTAGTGAGTCAGTACCGAGTTGACTCAGTTGAGGTTCTCAATTAGTGATTAGTTGAGCTTGTTTTTAATCAGGTTTTGGTTAACCACGGGCTTGGATCATGGGTTTTATTGAACCCAATCTTCTCAACATAATCCCAATCTAATAGAATCAGTTAGACTCAGTCAAAAACTGACCGAGTCAAGCCACTGAAGAGTATTGAGTTGGCTTGGTTGGAAAACTGTTCGGGTTAGCACTCAAATGGAAAATCTGGATCACCCTGAATTAGCTTTCTAACTAACTGGGGCGATTTGTTACCCAGTCACAACAGAGTCTGGACTTCCAAGCCAAAAACGGTCCCGAGTCGCTGGCTCAGTGGCGACTCATTCCAAACGATTCCTTTGTCTCGCTGGGTGTGGTGTATCGGAGACGGGTTTGAAGTTCTTCCCCTAGCTTAATGCAAACCGTCCACATCCATGTTTTCAAACTGGGTTTTCACCTAAAGATGTGGTGCAATTTTATTCAACTCGTAACTGAGTTGAGGTGATAGTGGACGCAATCAGACAAATTAGCGAGTTAGTCAGTGATAGAGGGAGGAGCGATGAGGATTACCAGATTCGGGACACTGTTCGGGTGTTGACGGACGGTTTGGGACGACTGGCTTCTCAGCAGATGAAGCAAACGGATGATGGTTGCAGTGTGAACTCGGTTGGTTCGGGTCGAGTCGAAACAGTAGCTGTAAACCGAATTTAGCAACGTTTTCTTCCTTTCTCTCTTCTCCTTTCTTTTCCACTATCTTCCTTCCCCCTCTCTATCTTACTTCTTTTTCTCTTTCTCTTACTAGACCAGGGAGATTCCTGGACTCGGCCTGATTTACAATGCCCCGTACCGAGTCGACTCAGTTTGATGCGGCTGAGAAGAACGGCACTTCTCATTACTGATTCCCTCCCTTTCCATTTTCGGAAAAGGAATGCCCTAAAAGAGACCTTAAATAAGGTTTACTAATCCTATTCGAGAGGTTTCGAATCCTAACTAATCAGATGATTAGTTACGGTCTCTAGCCGTTTACATGAAACGTTTGAGTGACGAAAATTAACCCTGCTTGTATAGCTAAGATCGGATGGTAGAAATGAATTTTCTGGAGCCTAAGCTAAGGCATTTAACGGCTCAGATGGAGTGATGGGACCCACTAAAGAAAATGTTTTTCAAGTGGGCGGGGAAGATGATCCAGCCACCTATGGTGGATCGTTCATAAACGTTGATCTGATGATCAGCCCCGTTTGGATGGTTCGGATGGGTCATAAGATCGTCGTGGGGGCCCACCGAATGGACGGTCGTTTGGATGGGATTCGAATTCCACTCGCGGCGGTGGTTCTTTCCTTGTGAAGAAATTTCTAAGAATGCGGTGTAGGATTGAGGCTGGGATCGTTTGAGGTGGAGGGCTAGGATCGTGAGGGGATAGGTTGCCAGTCTGGCAACAGAAGGCGGAACAGTTTCCGTTTCTGGAAGTGTGGTGGCACACAGTCAGAAAACACGCGCGTTTGTGTGTGCATCGAGGCTATGCAACGGTTGAAAATGGATGTGGTTGGTAAACTTTTGGTTTTACACAATATGGACGGTTCAGATCCTTGGTCAGATCTATGATGATGGACCCTTAGTGACACACATACAAACGGTATTTTCAAATGCCGTAAATAGCGGGAAAAAGAAGAGAAAATGCTTCTTCTTTGAGAATTTCGGGTCAGTACGGTCAAACCGTGCTGACGATTTTGGTGCACTTCATGTAGACGTAAGTCTGTACACATGCGGGGATTTTAAGTGGGGTCCATGCGATCCCTCGAGCAATCTAAACCATTGATCTTCCTTAAAGGGTTTAATTAAACACTCTAGACGGTGGATTTTTAAATTTTTTTTGGTAGTTTATTTGTTTATCTATTATTATGTTTATTATTATTATTATTATTAGTATTATTATTATTATTATTATTATTATTATTATATATATTTATTATTTATTTATTTTTTTTTTTTTAATTATTTAAGAATGATATCTTAATTTTCCAACGCGCCTAATTAATTCTGTGGTTTAAGGGAAATGTCCAAGTATAAATATTCGGGATGTTACACCTATGGAGCAATGTTAGTTAGATGTCCACATTAATGGACAATGATGGTTGAATGTCTATATTGTGAGCCCGGTTTCCAAGTTTGGGGTGTGACAGTTTTTATTCTTGCTTTTATTTCCAAGAATAACATGTCATGGAAGAATATACTTACGCTATTTTATTGAAATTCTAATACTAATATATTTTTAGTGGTTAAACGGCCACTCCTAGGGATCAATGTTGGTTAAATGTCCACATTGATGGACAATGATGATTAAATGTCAACATTGTGAGCCCGGTTTCTGAGTTTGGGGTGTGACTGTTTATATACTTGTTTTTGTTTTCAGGTGTAACATATCGCGGAAGAATCTACTAACGCTATTCAAAAGAAATTATAATTCTAACATCTAGTTTGGTTGTTTAATAGTCACTCCTATGGAGCAATGTTGATTAGATGTCCACATTGATGGGCATTATGGTTAAATGTCCACATCGTGAGCCTGGTTTTCGAATTTGTGGCGGGGCAGTTTTATACTTGCTTTTGGTTTCAGAAGTAACTTGTCGCGGAAAAATCTACTAACGCTATTTAATAAAAATACTAATACTAACGCTTAGTTTGGTTGATAAATGGCTACTTCTAGGGAGCAACGTTAGTTAGATGTCGACATTAATGAGCAATGATGGTTAAATGTCCGCATTATCAATTTGATTTCTGAGTTTGAGGCGTGATAAATTTTATGCTTGACTTTTTTCAGGAGTAACATGTCATGGAAGCATCTACTAACATTATTTAGAAGTAATTCTAATACTAACATGTAGTTTGTTCGTTAAATGTCCACTCGTATGGAGTAATGTTGGTTAGATGTCTACATTCATGAGCAATGATGGTTAAATGTCCACATTGTCAGTCCGGTTTCTGAGTTTGGGGCGTGACAATTTTTATACTTAACTTTTTTCAGGAGTAACATGTCGTGGAAGAATTTACTAACGTTATTTAATAAAAATTCCAATACTAACATATAGTTTGTTTGTTAAATGTCGACTCGTATGGAGTAATGCTAGTTAGATGTCCACATTCATGAGTAATGATGGTTAAATGTCCACATTGTGAGGTCGGTTTTCGAGTTTGGGGCGTGACAGTTTTTATACTTTCTTTTGTTTTCAGGATTAAGATATCGTGGAAAATTTTAATAACGCCATTTAGTAGAAATTTTAATGTTAACATTTACTTTGGTTGTTAAATCACCACTCCTAGGGAGCAATGTTGGTTAGATATCAACATTGATAGGCAATGATGGTTAAATATCCATATTGTGAGCTCGATTTTTAAGTTTGGTGTGTGACAGTTTTTATACTTGCATTTGTTTCCAGGAATAACATGTCGTAGAAGAATCTACTAACGCTATTTAATTGAAATTCTAATACTAATATATATTTTGGTGGTTAAATGGCCAGTCATAGGTAGCGATGTTGGTTAAATGTCTACATTGATGGGCAATGATGGTTAAATGTCCACATTGTGAGCCCGATTTTTGAGTTTAGGGTGTGAGAGTTTATATTCTTGTTTTTGTTTTCAGGTGTAACATATCACGGAAGAATTCGAAAGAAATTCTAATACTAACATATATTTTGATAGTTAAATGGCCACTCCTAGGAAACAATGTTGGTTAAATGTCCAAATTGATGGGCAATGATGGTGAATGTCCACATTGCTAGCCCTGTTTCTGAGTTTGGGGTGTGACAGTTTATATACTTGTTTTTGTTTTCAGGAGTAACATGTCGTGGAAGAATCTACTAACGCTATTTAATTGAAATTCTAATACTAATATATATTTTGGTGGTTAAATGGCCACTCCTAGGGAGTAATGTTGGTTAAATGTCTACGTTAATGGGCAATGATGGTTAAATGTCCACATTGTGGGCCCGGTTTTTGAGTTTAGGGAGTGACAGTTTATATACTTGTTTTTGTTTTCAGGTGTAACATATCACGGAACAATCTACTAACGCTATTCAAAAGAAATTCTAATACTAACGTATATTTTGATCGTTAAATGGCCACTCCTAGGGAACAATGTTGGTTAAATGTCCAAATTGATGGGCAATGATGGTGAATGGCCACATTGCTAGTCCTATTTCTAAGTTTGGGGTGTGACAGTTTATATACTTGTTTTTGTTTTCAGGAGTAACATGTCGTGGAAGAATCTACTAACGCTATTTAATTGAAATTCTAATACTAATATATATTTTGGTAGTTAAATTGCCACTCATAAGGAGTAATGTTGGTTAAATGTCTACGTTGATGGGCAATGATGGTTAAATGTCCACATTATGAGCTCAGTTTTTGAGTTTAGGGAGTGACAGTTTATGTACTTGTTTTTGTTTTCAGGTGTAACATATCACGGAAGAATCTACTAACGCTATTGAAAAGAAATTCTAATACTAACATATATTTTGATAGTTAAATAGCCACTCCTAGGGAACAATGTTGGTTAAATGTCCACATTGATGGGCAATGATGGTTCAATGTCCACATTGTTAGCCCGGTTTCTGAGTTTGGGGTGTGACAGTTTATACACTTGTTTTTGTTTTCAGGAGTAACATGTCGCGGAAGAATCTACTAACAATATTTAATAGAAATTCTATTACTAACATCTAGTTTGATTGTTAAATGACCACTCCTAGGGAGCAAGGTTGGTTAGATGTCCCCATTGATGAGCAGTGATGGTTAAATATCCACATTATTTGCCCGATTTCCAAGTTTGGGACGTGACTGTTTTTATACTTGCTTTTGTTTCCAGGAATAACATGTCGTAGAAGAATCTACTAACGCTATTTAATTGAAATTCTAATACTAATATATATTTTGGTGGTTAAATGGCCACTCCTAGAGAGCGATGTTGGTTAAATGTCTACATTGGTGGGCAATGATGGTTAAATGTCCACATTGAGAGCCCGGTTTTTGAGTTTAGGGTGTGAGAGTTTATATTATTGTTTTTGTTTTCAGGTGTAACATATCACGGAAAAATCTACTAACGCTATTCAAATGAAATTCTAATACTAATATATATTTTGATAGTTAAATGGCACTCCTAGGAAACAATGTTGGTTAAATGTCCAAATTGATGGGCAATGATGGTGAACGTCCACATTGCTAGCCCTGTTTCTGAGTTTGGGGTGTGATAGTTTATATACTTGTTTTTGTTTTCAGGAGTAACATGTCGTGGAAGAATCTACTAACACTATTTAATTAAAATTCTAATACTAATATATATTTTGGTAGTTAAAAGGCCACTCCTAGGGAGTAATGTTGGTTAAATGTCTACGTTGATGGGCAATGATGGTTAAATGTCCACATTGTGGGCCCGATTTTTGAGTTCAGGGAGTGACAGTTTATATACTAGTTTTTGTTTTCAGGTGTAACATATCATGGAAGAATCTACTAACGTTATTCAAAAGAAATTCTAATACTAACATATATTTTGATAGTTAAATAGCTACTCCTAGGGAACAATGTTGATTAAATGTCCAAATTGATGGGCAATGATGGTGAATTCCACATTGCTAGCCCTGTTTCTGAGTTTGGGGTGTGACAGTTTATATACTTGTTTTTGTTTTCAGGAGTAACATGTCGTGGAAAAATCTACTAACGCTATTTAATTGAAATTCTAATACTAATATAAATTTTACTGGTTAAATTGTCACTCATAGGGAGTAATGTTGGTTAAATGTCTACGTTGATGGGCAATGATGGTTAAATGTCCACATTGTGAGCCCGGTTTTTGAGTTTAGGGAGTGACAGTTTATATACTTGTTTTTGTTTTCAAGTGTAACATATCACGGAAGAATCTACTAATGTTATTCAAAAGAAATTCTAATACTAACATATATTTTGATAGTTAAATGGCCACTCCTAGGGAACAATGTTGGTTAAATGTCCACATTGATGGGCAATGATGGTTCAATGTCCACATTGTTAGCCTGGTTTCTGAGTTTGGGGTGTGACAGTTTATACACTTGTTTTTGTTTTCAGGAGCAACATGTCGCGGAAGAATCTACTAACAATATTTAATAGAAATTCTATTACTACATCTAGTTTGATTGTTAAATGACTACTCTTAGGGAGCAATGTTGGTTGGATGTCCCCATTGATAAGCAATGATGGTTAAATATCCACATTATATGAGCCCGATTTCCAAGTTTGGGACGTGACGGTTTTTATACTTGCTTTTGTTTACAGGAATAACATATCGTGGGAATCTACTATCACTATTTAATTGAAATTCTAATACTAACATATATTTTGGTGGTTAAATGTCCACTCTTAGGGAGCAATGTTGGTTAATGTCCACATTGATGGGCAATGATGGTTAAATGTCCACATTGTGAGCCTGGTTTCTGAGTTTGGGGTGTGACGGTTTTATATACTATTTTTTGTTTCAGGTGTATCATATCGAGGAAGAATGTATTAACGTTATTCGAAAGAAATTATAATGCTAACATCTATTTTGGCTGTTAAATGGTCACTCCTATGGAACGATGTTTGTTAAATATCCACATTGATGGGCAATGATGGTTGAATGTTCATAATGTGAGCCCGATTTCCAAGTTTGGGGTGTGGCAGTTTTTATTCTTGCTTTTATTTCCAAGAATAACATCTATTTCAGGTGTATCATATCGAGGAAGAATGTATTAACGTTATTCGAAAGAAATTATAATGTTAACATCTATTTTGGCTGTAAATGGTCACTCCTATGGAACGATGTTTGTTAAATATCCACATTGATGGGCAATGATGGTTGAATGTTCATAATGTGAGCCCGATTTCCAAGTTTGGGTGTGGCAGTTTTTTATTCTTGCTTTTATTTCCAAGAATAACATCTATTTCAGGTGTATCATATCGAGGAAGAATGTATTAACGTTATTCGAAAGAATTATAATGCTAACATCTATTTTGGCTGTTAAATGGTCACTCCTATGGAACGATGTTTGTTAAATATCCACATTGATGGGCAATGATGGTTGAATGTTCATAATGTGAGCCCGATTTCCAAGTTTGGGGTGTGGCAGTTTTTATTCTTGCTTTTATTTCCAAGAATAACATATCGTGGAAGAATATACTTACGTTATTTTATTGAAATTCTAATACTAATATATATTTTGGTGGTTAAACGGCCACTCCTAGGGATCAATGTTGGTTAAATGTCCACATTGATGGACAATGATGGTTAAATGTCAACATTATGAGCCCGGTTTCTAAGTTTAGGGTGTGACTGTTTATATACTTATTTTTATTTTCAGGTGTAACATATCGCGGAAGAATCTACTAACGCTATTCAAAAGAAATTATAATGCTAACATCTATTTTGGTTGTTTAATAGTCACTCCTATGGAGCAATGTTGGTTAGATGTCCACATTGATGGGCAATGATGGTTAAATGTCCACATCGTGAGCCTGGTTTTCGAATTTGTGGTGGGACAGTTTTTATACTTGCTTTTATTTTCAGGAGTAACATGTCGCGGAAAAATCTACTAACGCAATTTAATAAAAATACTAATACTAACGATTAGTTTGGTTGTTAAATGGCTACTTGTAGGGAGCAACGTTAGTTAGATGTCGACATTAATGAGCAATGATGGTTAAATGTCCACATTATCAATTTGATTTCTGAGTTTGGGGCGTGATAATTTTTATGCTTGACTTTTTTTTGAAGAATAACATGTCATGGAAGAATCTACTAACATTATTTAAAAGTAATTCTAATACTAACATGTAGTTTGTTTTTTAAATGTCCACTCATATGGAGTAATGTTGGTTAGATGTCTACATTCATGAGCAATGATGGTTAAATGGCCACATTGTCAGTCCGGTTTCTGAGTTTGGGGCATGACAATTTTTATACTTAACTTTTTTCAGGAGTAACATGTCGTGGAAGAATCTACTAACGTTATTTAATAAAAATTCTAATACTAACTATAGTTTATTTGTTAAATGTCGACTCGGATGGAGTAATGCTGGTTAAATGTCCATATTCATGAGCAATGATGGTTAAATGTCCATATTGTGAGTTCGGTTTCCGAGTTTGGGGCGTGACGGTTTTTATACTTTCTTTTGTTTTCAAGATTAAGATATCATGGAAAATTTTAATAACGTCATTTAGTAGAAATTTTAATGTTAACATCTACTTTGGTTGTTAAATCGTCACTCCTAGGGAGCAATATTGGTTAGATATCAACATTGATAGGCAATGATGGTTAAATGTCCATATTGTGAGCTTCGTTTCTAAGTTTGGTGTGTGACAGTTTTTATACTTGCTTTTATTTCCAAGAATAACATGTCGTGGAAGAATCTACTAACGCTATTTAATTGAAATTCTAATACTAATATATATTTTGGTGGTTAAACGGCTACTCCTAGGGAGCGATGTTGGTTAAATGTCTACATTGATGGGCAATGATGGTTAAATGTCCACATTGTGAGCCCGATTTTTGAGTTTAGGGTGTGAGAGTTTATATTCTTGTTTTTGTTTTCAAGTGTAATATATCACGGAAGAATCTAGTAACGCTATTCAAAAGAAATTCTAATACTAACATATATTTTGATAGTTAAATGGTCACTCCTAGGGAACAATGTTGGTTAAATGTCCACATTGATGGGCAATGATGGTTCAATGTCCACATTGTTAGCCCGGTTTCTGAGTTTGGGGTGTGACAGTTTATACACTTGTTTTTGTTTTCAGGAGTAACATGTCGCGGAAGAATCTACTAACAATATTTAATAGAAATTCTATTACTAACATCTAGTTTGACTGTTAATGACCACTCTTAGGGAGCAATGTTGGTTAGATGTCCCTATTGATGAACAATGATGGTTAAATGTCCTTATGAGCCCGATTTCCAAGTTTGGGACGTGACGGTTTTTATACTTGGTTTTGTTTCCAGGAATAACATGTCGTGGAAGAATCCACTAACACTATTTAATTGAAATTCTAATACTAACATATATTTTAGTGGTTAAATGTCCACTCTTGGGGAGCAATGTTGGTTAAATGTCCACATTGATGGGCAATGATGGTTAAATATCCACATTGTGAGCCCGGTTTCTGAGTTTGGGGTGTGACAGTTTATATACTTGTTTTTGTTTTCAAGAGTAACATGTCGTGGAAGAATCTACTAACGTTATTTAATTGAAATTCTAATACTAATATATATTTTGGTGGTTAAATGGCCACTCCTAGGGAGTAATGTTAGTTAAATGTCTACGTTGATAGGCAATGAGGGTTAAATGTCCATATTATGAGCCCGATTTTTGAGTTTAGGGAGTGACAGTTTATATACTTATTTTTATTTTCAAGTGTAACATATCACGGAAGAATTTACTAACACTATTCAAAAGAAATTCTAATACTAGAATATATTTTGATAGTTAAATGGCCACTCCTAGGGAGCAATGTTGGTTAAATGTCCACATTGATGGCAATGATGGTTCAATGTCCACATTGTTAGCCCGATTTCTGAGATTGGGGTGTGAAAGTTTATATACTTGTTTTTATTTTTAATAGTAACATGTTACGGAAGAATCTACTAACAATATTTAATAGAAATTCTATTACTAACATATAGTTTGATTGTTAAATGACCACTCTTAGGGAGAAATGTTGGTTAGATGTCCCCATTGATGAGCAATGATGGTTAAATGTCCACATTATGAGCCCAATTTTCAAGTTTGGGACGTGACGGTTTTTATACTTGCTTTTGTTTTCCAGGAATAACATGTCGTGGAAGAATCTACTAATACTATTTAATTAAAATTATAATACTAACATATATTTTGGTGGTTAAATGTCCACTCTTAGGGAGCAATGTTGGTTAAATGTCCACATTGATGGGCAATGATGGTTAAATGTCCACATTGTGAGCCCGGTTTCTGAGTTTGAGGTGTGACGGTTTATTTACTTGTTTTAGTTTTCAGGTGTATCATATCGCGGAAGAATGTACTAACGCTATTCAAAAGAAATTATAATGCTAACATCTATTTTGGTTGTTAAATGCTCACTCGTATGGAGCAATGTTGGTTAAATGTCCACATTGATGGGCAATGATGGTTGAATGTCCATATTGTGAACCCGGTTTCCAAGTTTGTGGTGTGACAGTTTTTATTCTTGCTTTTATTTCCAAGAATAACATATCGTGGAAGAATATACTTACACTATTTTATTGAAATTTTAATAGTAATATATATTTTGGTGGTTAAACGGTCACTCCTAGGGATCAATGTTGGTTAAATGTCCACATTGATGGACAACGATAGTTAAATGTCAACATTGTGAGCCCGGTTTCTGAGTTTGGGGTGTGACTGTTTATATACTTGTTTTTGTTTTCAGGTGTAACATATCGCGGAAGAATCTACTAACGCTATTCAAAAGAAATTATAATGCTAACATTTATTTTGGTTATTTAATAGTCACTTTTATGGAGCAATGTTGGTTAGATGTCCACATTGATAGACAATGATGGTTAAATGTCCACATCGTGAGCCTGATTTTCGAATTTGTAGCGGGAGAGTTTTTATTCTTGCTTTTGTTTTCAGAAGTAACATGTCGCAGAAAAATCTACTAACGCTATTTAATAAAAATACTAATACTAACGCTTAGATTGGTTGTTAAATGGCTACTTCTAGGGAGCAAGGTTAATTAGATGTCCACATTAATGAGTAATGATGGTTAAATGTCCATATTATCAGTTCGATTTCTGAGTTTGGGGCATGATAATTTTTATGCTTGACTTTTTTTCAGGAGTAACATGTTATGGAAGAATCTACTAACATTATTTAAAAGTAATTCTAATACTAACATGTAGTTTGTTTTTTAAATGTCCACTCGTATGGAGTAATGTTGGTTAGATGTCTACATTCATGAGCAATGATGGTTAAATGTCCACATTGTCAGTCCGGTTTCTGAGTTTGGGGCGTGACAGTTTTTATACTTGACTTTTATTTAGGAGTAACAAGTCGTGGAAGAATCTACTAACGTTATTTAATAAAAATTTTAATACTAACATATAGTTTGTTTATTAAATATCGACTCGTATGGAGTAATGCTAGTTAGATGTCCACATTCATGAGCAATGATGGTTAAATGTCCACATTGTGAGCTCGGTTTCTGAGTTTGGGGCGTAACAGTTTTTATACTTTCTTTTATTTTCAGGACTAAGATATCGTGGAAAATTTTAATAACGCCATTTAGTAGAAATTTTATTGTTAACATCTACTTTGGTTGTTAAATCGTCACTCCTAGGGAGTAATGTTGGTTAGATATCAACATTGATAGGCAATGATGGTTAAATGTCCATATTGTGAACTCGGTTTCTAAGTTTGGTGTGTGACAGTTTTTATACTTGCTTTTGTTTCCAGGAATAACATGTCGTGGAAGAATTTACTAACGCTATTTAACTGAAATTATAATACTAATATATATTTTGGTGGTTAAAAGGTAACTCCTAGGGAGCGATGTTGGTTAAATGTCTACATTGATGGGCAATGATGGTTAAATGTCCACATTGTGAGCCCGGTTTTTGAGTTTAGGGTGTGAGAGTTTATATTCTTGTTTTTGTTTTTAGGTGTAACATATCACGGAAGAATCAACTAACGCTGTTCAAAAGAAATTCTAATACTAACATATATTTTGATAATTAAATGGCCACATCTAGGGAACAATGTTGGTTAAATGTCCAAATTGATGGGCAATGATGGTGAATGTCCACATTGCTAGCCCTGTTTCTGAGTTTGGGGTGTAACAGTTTATATACTTGTTTTTATTTTCTAGAGTAACATGTCGTGGAAGAATCTACTAACGCTATTTAATTGAAATTCTAATACTAATATATATTTTGGTGGTTAAATGGCCACTCCTAGGGAGTAATGTTGGTTAAATGTCTACATCGATGGGCAATGATGGTTAAATGTCCACATTGTGAGCCCGGTTTTTGAGTTTAGAGTGTGACAGTTTTATACTTGTTTTTATTTTCAGGTGTAACATATCACGGAAGAATCTACTAACGCTATTTAAAAGAAATTATAATACTAACATATATTTTGTTACTTAAATGGCCAGTCCTAGGGAACAATGTTGGTTAAATGTCCACATTGATCGGCAATGATGGTTGAATGTCTACATTGCGAGCCTTGTTTCTGAGTTTGGGGTGTGACAGTTTATATACTTGTTTTTGTTTTCAGGTGTAACATATCGCGGAAGAATCAAATAAAGCTATGCAAAAGAAATTCCAAAGCTTACATGTAGTTTTGTTGTTAAATCGTCACTCCTATGGAGCAATGTTGGTCAGATATCCACATTAATGGGCAGTGATGGTTAAATGTCGACATTATGAGCCCGGTTTCCAAGTTTGGGACGTGACAGTTTTTATACTTGCTTTTGTTTTCAAGAATAACATGTCGTGGAAGAATCTACTAACGTTATTTAATTGAAATTCTAATACTAACATATATTTTGGTAGTTAAACAGCTACTCCTAGAGAGCAATGTTGGTTAAATGTCCACATTGATGGGCAATGATGGTTAAATGTCCCCATTGTGAGCCCGGTTTCTGAGTTTGGGGTGTCACAGTTTATATACTTGTTTTTATTTTCAGGTATAACATATCGCGGAAGAATCTACTAACGCTATTCAAATGAAATTCTAATGCTAACATCTATTCTGATTGTTAAATGGTCACTCCTACGGAGCACTGTTGGTTGGATATCCACATTGATGGGCAATGATGGTTAAATGTCCATATTGTGAGCCCGTTTTTCAATATTGGGGTGTGAAAGTTTTCATTTTTGATTTTGTTTGCAGGAATAACATGTCGTGGAAGAATCTACTAACACTATTTAATTGAAATTCTAATACTAATACAGTTTATATACATGTTATTGTATTCAGGTGTAACATGTCGCGGAAGAATCTACTAACGATATTTAATAGAAATTCTATTACTAACATCTAGTTTAATTGTTAAATTGTCACTCCTAGGGACCAATGTTGGTTAAATGTCCCCATTGATGAGCAATGATGGTTAAATGTCTACATTATAAGCCCGGTTTTTAAGTTTGGGACATGACAATTTTTATACTTGCTTTTGTTCCTTGGAATAACATGTCGTGGAAGAATCTACTAACGCTATTTAATTAAAATTTTAATACTAACATATATTTTAGTGGTTAAATGGCTACTCGTAGGGAGCAATGTTAGTTAAATGTCAACGTTGATGGGCAATGATACTTAAATGTCCACATTATGAGCCCAGTTTCTAATTTGGGGTGTGACAGTTTATATACTTATTTTTGTTTTCAGGTGTATCATATCACGGAAGAATCTACTAACGCTATTCAAAAGAATTTTTAATGTTAACATCTATTTTGGTTATTAAATGGCTACTCCTATGGAATAATGTTGGTTAGATATCTACATTGATCGGCAATGATGGTTAAATGTCCATATTATGAGCTCGGTTTTCAAGTTTGAGGTGTGATAGTTTTTATTATTGCTTTTGTTTCTAGGAATAACATGTCGTGGAAGAATCTACTAACGCAATTTAATTAAAATTCTAATACTAATATATATTTTGGTGGTTTAATGGCCACTCCTAGGGAGCAATGTTAGTTAATTGTCCACATTGATGGGCAATGATGATTGAATGTCCACATTGTGAGCCCGGTTTTTTAGTTTAGGGTGTGACAGTTTATATACTTATTTTTGTTTTCAGGTGTTACATATCGCGGAAGAATCTACTAACGTTTTCAAAAGAAATTCTAATACTAACATGTATTATAATGATTAAATGACCACTTATAGGGAGCAATGTTGGTTAAATGTCTACATTGATGGGCAATGATGGTTGAATGTCCATATTGTGAGCCCAGTTTCTAAGTTTGGGGTGTGACAATTTATATACTTGTTTTTGTTTTCAGGAGTAACATGTCGCAGAAGAATCTACAAACGACATTTAATAAAAATTTTATTACTAACATCTAGTTTGATTGTTAAATGACCACTCTTAGGGAGCAATGTTGGTTAGATGTCCCCATTGATGAGCAATGATGGTTAAATGTCCAAATTATGAGCCCGGTTTTCAAGTTTGGGACATGGCAGTTTTTATACTTGCTTTTATTTTTAGGAATAACATGTCGTGGAAAAATCTACTAACGCTATTTAATTGAAATTCTAATACTAACATATATTTTAGTGGTTAAATGGTCAACTCCTGGGGTGCAATGATGGTTAAATATCTACATTGTCAGTCCGGTTTCTGAGTTTGGGGCGTGACCATTTTTATACTTGACTTTTATTCAGGAGTAACATGTCGTGGAAGAATCTACTAACGTTATTTAATAAAAATTTAATACTAACATGTAATTTGTTTGTTAAATGTCCACTCGTATGGAGTAATGTTGGTTAGATGTCCACAATCATGAGCAATGATGGTTAAATGTCCACATTGTGAGCTCGGTTTCTGAGTTTGGGGCGTGACAATTTTTTTATTTTCTTTTGTTTTCAGGATTAAGATATCGTGGAAGAATTTAATAACGATATTTAGTAAAAATTCTAATGTTAACATCTACTTTGGTTGTTAAATCACCACTCCTAGGGAGCAATACTTGTTAGATATCCACATAGATGGGCAATGATGGTTAAATGTCATATTGTAAGCCCGGTTTTCAAGTTTTGGGTGTGACAATTTTTATACTTGCTTTTGTTTCTAAGAATAACATGTCGTAGAAGAATCTACTAACGCTATTTAATTGAAAGTCTAATACTAATATATATTTTGGTGGTTAAATGGTCAGTCCTTGGGAGCAATGTTAGTTAAATGTTTACATTGATGGGCAATGATGGTTAAATATCCACATTGTGAGCCCGGTTTCTGAGTTTGAGGTGTGACAGTTCATATACTTGTTTTTGTTTTCAGGTGTAACATATCACGTAAGAATCTACCAAAGTTATTCAAAAGAAATTTTAATGCTAACATCTAGTTTAGTTGTTAAATAGCCACTCTTATGGAGCAATGTTGGTAAGATGTCCACATTAATGTGCAATGATGGTTAAATGTCCACATTATGAGCCCGGTTTCCAAGTTTGAGACGTGACAGTTTTTATACTTGCTTTTGTCTTCAGGAATAACATGTCGTGAAGGAATCTACTAACGCTATTTAATTGAAATTCTAATAATAACATATATTTTGGTGGTTAAATGGGCAATGATGGTTGAATGTCCACATCGTGAGCCCGGTTTCTGAGTTTGGGGTGTAACAGTTTATATACTTGTTTTTGATTTCAGGAGTAACATGTCGCAGAAGAATCTACTAATGATATTTAATAGAAATTCTATTACTAACATCTAGTTTGATTGTTAAATGACTACTCGTAGGGAGCAATGTTGGTTAGATGTCTCCATTGAAGAGCAATGATGGTTAAATGTCCACATTATGGGCCCAGTTTTCAAGTTTAGAACGTGACAGTTTTTATACTTGCTTTTGTTTCCAGGAATAACATGTCGTGGAAGAATCTACTAACACTATTTAATTGAAATTCAAAAACTAAGATATATTTTTGTGGTTAAATAGCCACTTCTATGGAGCAATGTTGGTTAAATGTCCACATTGATGGACAATGATGGTTAAATGTCCACATTTTGATCCCGGTTTCTGAGTTTGGGGTGTGCCAGTTTATATACTTGTTTTTGTTTTCAGGTGTAATATATCGCGGAAGAGTTTACTAATGTTATTCAAAAGAAATTCTAATGCTAACATCTGTTTTGGTTGTTAAATGACTACTCTTATGGATCAATGTTGATTAATGTCGACATTGATGGGCAATGATGGTTAAATGTCAACATCGTGAGCCTGGTTTTTGAATTTGTGGAGAGACAGTTTTTATACTTGCTTTTGTTTTCAGAAGTAACATGTCGCGGAAAAATCTACTCACGCTATTTAATAAAAATTCTAATACTAACAACTAGTTTTGGTTGTTAAATGGTTACTCCTAGGGAGCAATGTTGGTTAGATGTCCACATTAATGAGCAATGATGGTTAAATGTCCACATTATTAGTTCAGTTTCTGAGTTTGGGGCATGATAATTTTTATGCTTGACTTTTTTTCAGGAGTAACATGTTATGGAAGAATCTACTAACATTATTTAAAAGTAATTCTAATACTAACATTTAGTTTGTTTGTTAAATGTCCACTCGTATGGAGTAATGTTGGTTAAATGTCCACATTCATAAGCAATTATGGTTAAATGTCCACATTATCAGTTCGGTTTCTGAGTTTGGTGCGTGACAATTTTTATACTTAACTTTTTTTCAGGAGTAACATGTCGTGGAAGAATCTACTATCGTTATTTAATAAAAATTCTAATACTAACATGTAGTTTGTTTGTTAAAAGTTCACTCGTATGGAGTAATGTTGGTTAGATGTCCACATTCATGAGCAATGATGGTTAAATGTCCACATTGTTAGTCTGGTTTCTGAGTTTAAGGCATGACAATTTTTTTACTTGACTTTTTTTCAGGAGTAACATATCGTGGAAGAATCTACTAACGTTATTTAATAAAAATTCTATTACTAAATCTATTTTGATGCTAAAATAGTCACTCCTAGGGAGCAATGTTGGTCAACATTTATGGGCAATGATGTTTAAATGTCCACATTATGAGCCCGGTTTTCAAATTTGGGGCGCTAATGTTTTTATACTTGCTTTTGTTTTCAGGAGAAACATGTCGCGGAAGAATCTACTAACGATATTTAATAGAAAATTGTATTACTAACATCTAGTTTGATTGTTAAATGACCACTCCTAAGGAACAATGTTGGTTAGATGTCCCCATTGATGAGCAATGATGGTTAAATGTCCACATTTTAACCCGGTTTCTAAGTTTGGGACGTGACAGTTTTTATACTTTCTTTTGTTTTTTAGGAATAACATTCGTAGAAAATTTACTAACACTCTTTAATTGAAATTCTAATACTAACATATATTTTGATGGTTAAATGGCCACTCATAAAGAGCAATGTTGGTTAAATGTCCACATTGATGGGCAATGATGGTTAAATGTCCACATTGTTAGCCTGGTTTCTGAGTTTGAGGTATGACAGTTAATATACTTGTTATTGTTTTCAAGTGTAACATATCGCGGATGAATCTGCTAACACTATTCAAAAGAAATTCTAATGCTAACATCTATTTTGGTTGTTAAATGGCCACTCGTATAGAGCAATTTTGGTTAGATGTCCACATTGATGAACAATGATGGTTAAATGTCCATATTGTGAGCCAGGTTTTCAAGTTTGGGACGTGACAATTTTTATACTTACTTTTACTTCCTGGAATAACATGTCGTGGAAGAATCTACTAATACTATTTAATTGAAATTCTAATACTAATATATATTTTAGTGGTTAAATGGCCACTTCTAGGGAGCAATGTTGGTTAAATGTCCATATTGATGGGCAATGATGGTTAAATGTCTACATTGTGAGCCCGGTTTCTGAGTATGGGGTGTGACAGTTTATATACTTGTTTTTGTTTTCAGGTGTAACATATCGCGGAAGAATCTACTAACACTATTCAAAAGAAATTCTAAGGTTAACATCAATTTTAGTTGTTAAATAGCCACTCCTATGGAGCAATGTTGGTTAGATGTTTACATTGATGGCCAATGATGGTTAAATATCCACATCGTGAGCCTAGTTTCTGAATTTGAGGCGGGACAGTTTTTATGCTTGTTTTTGTTTTCAGAAGTAACATGTCATGGAAGAATCTACTAACGTTATTTAATAGAAATTCTAATTCTAAAATGTAGTTTATTTGTTAAATGTCCACTCGTATGGAGTAATGTTGGTTAGATGTCCACATTCATGAGCAATTATGGTTAAATGTCCACATTGTCAGTCCGGTTTCTGAGTTTGGTGCGTAACAATTTTTATACTTGACTTTTTTTCAGGAGTAACATGTCGTGGAAGAATCTATTATCGTTATTTAATAAAAATTCTAATACTAACATATAGTTTGTTTGTTAAAAGTCCACTCGTATAGAGTAATGTTGGTTAGATGTCCACATTGATGAGCAATGTGGTTAAATGTCCACATTGTGACCTCGGTTTCTGAGTTTGGGGTGTGACAGTTTTTATACATTCTTTTGTTTTCCGAATTAAGATATCGTGGAAGAATTTAATAACGCTATCTAGTAAAAATTCTAATGTTAACATCTACTTTGCTGTTAAATCGTCACTCCTAGGGAGCAATGTTGGTTAGATATCCACATTGATGGGCAATGATGGTTAAATGTTCATATTGTAAGCCCGGTTTTCAAGTTTGGGGTGTGACAGTTTTTATACTTACTTTTGTTTCCAGGAATAACATGTCGTGGAAGAATCTACTAATGTTATTTAATTAAAATTTTAATACTAATATATACTTTTGTGGTTAAATGGCCACTCTTAGGGAGCAATGTTGGTTAAATGTCCACATTGATGGGCAATGATGGTTAAATGTCCACATTGTGAGCCCGGTTTCTGGGTTTGAGGTGTGACAGTTTATATACTTATTTTTGTTTTTAGGTGTAACATATCACGGAAAAATCTACTAAAGCTATTCAAATGAAATATTAATGCTAACATCTATTTTGGTTGTTAAATGTCACTCCTATGGATCAATGTTGGTTAAATGTCAACATTGATGGGCAATGATGGTTAAATGTCCACATTATGAGCCCGGTTTTCAAGTTTAGGACGTCACAATTTTTATACTTGCTTTTGTTTCCAGGAATAACATGTCGTGGAAGAATCTACTAACGCTATTTAATTAAAATTCTAATACTAAAATATATTTTGGTGGTTAAATGTCCACTCCTAGGGAGCAATGTTGGTTAAATATCCACATTGATCGGCAATGATGGTTAAATGTCCACAATGTGAGCCCGGTTTCTCAGTTTGGGGTGTGACAGTTTATATACTTGTTTTTGTTTTCAGGTGTAACATATCGCGGATGAATCTACTAACGTTGTTCAAAAGAAATTCTAATACTAACATATATTGTGATGGTTAAATGGCCACTCCTAGGGAGCAATGTTGTTTAAATGTCCACATTGATGGGTAATGATGGTTGAATGTCTACATTATGAGCCCGGTTTCTGAGTTTAGGGTGTGACAGTTTATATACTTATGACCAACATGTCGCTGAAGAATCTACTAACGATATTTATTAAAAATTCTATTACTAACATCAAGTTTGATTGTTAAATGACTAATCCTGTGGAGCAATCTTGTTAGATGTCCCTATTGACAAGCAATGATGGTTAAATTTCCACATTATGAGCCCGGCTTCCAAGTTTGGGACATGACAGTTTTTATACTTGATTTTGTTTCCAGGAATAATATGTCGTGGATGAATCTACTAACGCTATTTAACTAAAACTCTAATACTAACATATATTTTGGTGGTTAAATGGCCACTCCTAGGGAGCAATGTTGGTTAAATGTCCACATTGATGGGCAATGATGCTTAAATGTCCACATTATGAGCCCGGTTTTCTGAGTTTGAGGTTTGACAGTTTATATACTTGTTTTTTGCTTTCAGGTGTAACATATCGCGGAAGAATCTACTAATGATATTCGAAAGAAATTCTAATGCTAACATCTACTTTTGTTTTCTTAAATGGCCACTCCTATGGAGCAATGTTGGTTAGATGTCCACATTGTTGGGCAATTATGGTTAAATGTCCACATCGTGAGCCTGGTTTCCTTATTTGCGGCGGGACAGTTTTTATACTTGCTTTTGTTTTCAGAAGTAATATGTCGCGGAAGAATCTAGTAACATTATTTAATAAAAATTTCAATACTAACAACTAGTTTGGCTGTTAAATGGCCACTCCTAGGGAGCAATATTGGTTAGATGTCCACATTAATGAGCAATGATGGTTAAATGTCTACATTGTCAGTCTGGTTTCTAAGTTTGGGAAGTGGCAATTTTTATACTTGACTTTTTTTAAGGAGTAACATGTCGTGGAAGAATCTACTAACGTTATTTTAAAAAAATTCTATTACTAACATCTACTTTAATAGTTAAATGGCCACTCATAGGGAGCAATATTCGTTAGATGTCCAAATTTATGGGCAATGATGGTTAAATGTCCACATTTTGATCCCGGTTTCTGAATTTGGGGCGTTACAGTTTTTATACTTGCTTTTGTTTTCAAGAGAAACATGTCGCGGAAGAATCTACTAATGATATTTAATAGAAATTTTATTACTAACATTTAGTTTGATTGTTAAATGACCACTTCTAGGGAGCAATGTTGGTTTGATGTCCCCATTGATGAGCAATGATGGTTAAATGTCCACATTATAACCCGGTTTTCAAGTTTGGGACGTGACAGTTTTTATACTTGCTTTTATTTTCAGGAATAAAATGTCGTGGAAGAATTTACTAACGCTATTTTAATAAAATTCTATTACTAACATATATTTTGATGGTTAAATGGCCACTCCTAGGGAGCAATGTCGGTTAAATGTCCACATTGATGGACAATGATGGTTGAATGTCTACATTGTGAGCCCGGTTTCTGAGTTTGGAGTGTGACAGTTTATATACTTGTTTTTGTTTTCAGGTGTAACATTTCGCGGAATAATCTACTAAATCTATTAAAAGAAATTCTAATGCTAACAGATATTTTGGTTGTTAAATGGCCACTCTATTGGAGTAATGTTGGTTAGATGTTTACATTGATGGGCAATGATGGTTAAATATTCACATTATGAGCCCAGTTTTCAAGTTTGGGACGTGACAGTTTTTATACTTGATTTTGTTACTAGGAATAACATGTCGTGGAAAATCTACTAACTCTATTTAATTGAAATTCTAATACTAACATATATTTTGGTGGTTAAATGGTCACTCCTAGGGAGCAATGTTGGTTAAATGTCAACATTGATGGGTAATGATGGTTAAATGTACATATTTTGAGCCCGATTTCTAAGTTTGGGGTGTGACAGTTTATATACTTGTTTTTGTTTTTAGGTGTAACATATCGCGTAAGAATCTACTAATGCTATTCAAATGAAATTCTAATGCTAACAACTATTTTGATTGTTAAATGGCCACTCCTACAGAGCAATGTTGGTTAGATGTCCACATTAATGGGCAATGATGGTTAAATGTCCATTTTGTGAGCCCGCTTTTCAAGATTGGGATGTGACAGTTTTTATTCTTGCTTTTATTTTCAGGAATAACATGTCGTGGATGAATCTACTAACGCTATTTAAATAAAATTCTAATACTAATGTATATTTTGGTGGTTAAATGGCCACTCGTAGGGAGCAATGTTGGTTAAATGTCCACATTGATGGGCAATGATGGTTAAATGTCCACATTGTGAGCCCGGTTTCTGAGTTTGGGGTGTGACAGTTTATATACTTGTTTTTATTTTCAGGTGTAACATATCACGAAAGAATCTACTAACGTTATTCAAAAGAAATTCTAATACTAACATATATTTTGATGGTTAAATGGCCACTCCTAGGGAGCAATGTTGGTTAAATGTCCACATTGATGGGCAATGATGGTTGAATGTCCACATTGTGAGCCCGGTTTCTAAATTTGGGGTGTAACAGTTTATATACTTGTTTTTGTTTTCAGGAGTAACATGTCGCGGAAGAATCTAATAACGATATTTAATAGCAAATTTAATACTAACATTTAGTTTGATTGTTAAATGACCACTCCTATGAAGCAATGTTGGTTAAATGTCCTCATTGATGAGCAATAATGGTTAAATGTCCACATTATAAGCCCGGTTTCCAAGTTTGGGACGTGACAGTTTTTATATTTGCTTTTGTTTCCAGGAATAACATGTCGTATAAGAATCTACTAACGCTATTTAATTAAATTCCAATACTAACATATATTTTGGTGGTTAAATGGCCATTCCTAGGGTGCAATGGCAGTTAAATGTCCACATTTATAGGCAATGATGGTTAAATGTCCACATTATGAGCTCGGTTTCTGACTTTGGGGTGTGACAATTTATATACTTGTTTTTATTTTCAGGTGTAACATATCGCGAAAGAATCTACTAAAGCTATTCAAAAGAAATTCTAATGCTAACATCTAGTTTGGTTGTTAAATGATCACTCCTATGGAGCAATGTTGGTTAGATGTCCACATTGATGGGCAATGATGGTTAAATATCCACATTATGAGCCCGGTTTCCAAGTTTGGGACGTGATAGTTTTTATACTTGCTTTTGTTTCCAGGAATCACATATCGTGGAAGAATCTACTAACGCTATTTAATTGAAATTCTAATACTAAGATATATTTTGGTAGTTAAATGGCCACTTCTAGGAAGCAATGTTGGTTAAATGTCCACATTGATGGGCAATTATGGTTAAATGTCCACATTGTGAGCCCGGTTTCTGAGTCTAGGGTGTGATAGTTTATATACTTGTTTTTGTTTTCAGGTGTAACATATCGCGGAAGAATCTACTAACGCTATTCAAAAGAATTTCTAATACTAATATATATTTTGATGGTTAAATGTTCACTCCTAAAGAGCAATTTTGGTTAAATGTCCACATTGATGGGCAATGATGGTTGAATGTCCACATTGTGAGCCCGATTTCTGAGTTTGGGGTGTAACAGTTTATTTACTTGTTTTTCTTTTCATGAAAAACATGTCACGGAAGAATCTAATAACGATATTTAATAGAAATTTAATACTAACATTTAGTTTAATTGTTAAATGACCACTACTAGGGAGCAATGTTGGTTTGATGTCCCAATTAATAAGTAATGTGATTAAATGTCCACATTATGAGCCTGGTTTTCAAGTTTGGGACGTAACAGTTTTTATATTTGTTTTTGTTTCCAGGAATAATATATCGTGAAAGAATCTACTAACGTTATTTAATTAAATTCTAAATTCTAATACTAACATATATTTTAGTGGTTAAATGTCCACTCCTAGGGAGCAATGTTGGTTAAATGTCCACATTGATAGGCAATGATGGTTCAATGTCCACATTATGAGCTCGGTTTCTGAGTTTGGGGTGTGACAGTTTATATACTTGTTTTTGTTTACAGGTGTAACATAACGCGAAAGAATCTACTAAAGCTATTCAAAAGAAATTCTAATGCTAACATCTTATTTGGTTGTTAAATGGCCGCTCCTATGGAGCAATGTTGGTTAGATGTCCACATTGATGGGCAATGATGGTTAAATATTCACATTATGAGCCCGTTTCCAAGTTTGGGACGTGACAGTTTTTATACTTACTTTTGTTTCCAGGAATAACATGTCGTGGAAGAATCTACTAACGCAATTTAATTGAAATTCTAATACAAAGATATATTTCGGCTGTTAAATGGCCACTCCTAGGAAGCAATGTTGGTTAAATTCCACATTGATGGGCAATGGTAGTTAAATGTCCACATTGTACACCCGGTTTCTGAGTTTGGGTTGTGATAGTTTATATACTTATTTTTGTTTTCAGGTGTAACATATCGCAGAAGAATCTACAAACGCTATTCAAAAGAAATTCTAATGCTAACATCTGTTTTGGTTGTTAAATGGCAACTTCTACAAAGCAATGTTGGTTAGATGTCTACATTGATGGGCAATGACGGTTAAATGTTCATATTGTGAGCCCGGTTTCCAATATTGTGGTGTGACACTTTTTATTCTTACTTTTGTTTTCAGGAATAACATGTCGTGGAAGAATCTGCTAACGCAATTTAATTGAAATTCTAATACTAATATATATTTTGGTGGTTAAATGACCACTCCTAGGGAGCAATGTTGGTTAAATGTCCACATTGATGGGCAATGATGGTTAAATGTCCATATTGTAAGCCCGGTTTCTAAGATTGGGGTGTGACAGTTTTTATTCTTGCTTTTGTTTCCTTGAATAAAATGTCATGGAAGAATCTAGTAATGCAATTTAATTGAAATTCTAATACTAATATATATTTTGGTGGTTAAATGGTCACTCCTAGAGAGCAATGTTGGTTAAATGTCCACATTGATGGGCAATGATGGTTAAATGTCCACATTGTGAGTCCGGTTTTCTGAGTTTCGGGTGTGACTGTTTATAAACTTGTTTTTGTTTTCAGGTGTAACATATCGCAGAAGAATCTACTAACGCTATTCAAAGAAATTTCTAATACTATCATATATTTTGATGGTTAAATAGCCACCCCTAGGGAGCAATGTAGTTAAATGTTCACATTAATGGGCAATGATGGTTGAATGTCCACATTGTGAGCCCAGTTTCTGAGTTTGGGGGTGTGACAATTTATATACTTGTTTTTTGTTTTCAGGAGTAACATGTCACAAAGAATCTACTAACGATATTTAATAGAAATTCTATTACTAACTTCTAGTTTGATTGTTAAATGACCACTCCTAGGGAGCAATGTTGCTTAGATGTCCCCATTGATGAGCAACGAAGGTTAAATGTCCATATTATGAGCCTGGTTTTCAAGTTTGGGACATGACAGTTTTATACTTGCTTTTGTTTTCACGAATAACAGGTCGTGGATGAATCTACTAATGCTATTTAACTGAAATTCTAATACTAACATATATTTTGGTGGTTAAATGGTCACTCATAGGGAGCAATGTTGGTACATGTCCACATTGATGGGCAATGATGGTTAAATGTCCATATTGTGAGCCTGGTTTTCTGAGTTTGGGGTGTGACAGTTTATATACTTGTTTTTGTTTTCAGGTGTAACATATCGCGAAAAAATCTACTAACGTATTCAAAGAAATTTTAATGCTAACATCATCTATTTTGGTTGTTAATGGCCAATCCTATGGAGAAATGTTGGTTAGATGTCCACATTGATGGTAAAGATGGTTAAATGTCAACATCGTGAGCCTGATTTTCGTATTTGTGGCAGGACAGTTTTTATACTTGCTTTTGTTTCAGAAGTAACATGTCGCGGAAGAATCTACTAACGATATTTAATAAAAATTATAATACTAACAGCTAGTTTGGTTGTTAAATGGCCACTCCTAGGGAGTAATATTGGTTAGATGTCCACTTTAATGAGCAATGATGGTTAGATGTCCACATTATCAGTTCGGTTTCCGAGTTTGGGGCGTGACAATTTTTATAGTTGACTTTTTTTCAGGAGTAACATATCATGGAAGAATTTACTAACTTATTTAATAGAAATTCTAATACTAACATGTAGTTTGTTTATTAAATATTCACTCGTACGGAGTAAAGTTGGTTAGATGTCTACATTCATGAGCAATGATGGTTAAATGTCCACATTGTCAGTCCGGTTTCCAAATTTGGAGCGTTATAATTTTTATACTTGCTTTTGTTTTTCAGAAGTAACATGTCTTGCAAGAATCTACTAACGATATTTAATACAAATTCTATTACTAACATTTAGTTTGATTGTTAATATCCACTCTTAGGTAGCAATCTTGGTTAGATGTCCCCATTGATGAGCAATGATGGTTAAATGTCCCCATTGTCAGTCCACATTATGAGCCCGATTTCTAAGTTTGGGACGTGACAAGCGTTTTTTATACTTGCTTTTGTTTCCAGGAATAACATGTCATGGTAGAATCTACTAATGCTATTTAATTGAAATTCTAATACTAAATATATTTTTCTTGTTAAATGGCCACTCTTAGGGAGCAATGTTAGTTAACTGTCCACATTGATGGGCAATGATGGTTAAATGTCCACATTGTCAACCCGATTTCTGAGTTTGAGGTGTGACGGTTTATATACTTGTTTTGTTTTCAGGTGTAACATATCGCGGAAGAATCTACTAAAGCTATTCAAAAGATTCTAATCCTAACATCTAGTTTAGTTGTTAAATGGCCACTCCTATGGAGAAATGTTGGTTAGATGTCCACATTGATGGGCAATGATGGTTAAATATCCACATTATGAGCCCGATTTTCTAGTTTGGGACATGATAATTTTTATACTTGCTTTTGTTTCCAAGAATAACATGTCGTGGAAGAATCTACTAACGCTATTTATTTAATTGTAATTCTAATACTAACTTATATTTTGGTGGTTAAATGGCCACTCTTAGGAGCAATGTTGGTTAAATGTCCACATTGATAGGCAATGATGCGTACATGTCCACATTATCAGCCCGGTTTCTAAGTTTGGGGTGTGACAGTTTATATTCTTGTTTTTGTTTTTCAGGTGTTACATATCGTAGAAGAATCTACTAACGCTACTCAAAGAAATTTTAATGCTAACATCTATTTTGGTCGTTAAATGGCCACTCCTATGGAGCAATGTGGTTTAGATGTCCACATTGATGGGCAATGATGGTTAATGTTTATATTGTGAGCCCGATTTCCAAGTTTTTTGGTGTGACATTTTTTATTCTCGCTTATGTTTCGAGAATAACATGTCGTGGAAGAATCTACTAACGCTATTTAATTAAAATTCTAATACTAATATATATTTTGGTGGTTAAATGGCCACTCCTAGGGAGCAATGTTGGTTAAATGTCCACATTGATCGGCAATGATAGTTAAATGTCTACATTGTGAGCCCGGTTTCTGAGTTTGAGGTGTGACAGTTTATATACTTGTTTTTTGTTTTCAGGTGTAACATATCGCGGAAGAATCTATTAAAGTTATTCAAAGAAATCTAATGCTAACATTTATTTTGTTTGTTAAATGGTCACTCCTATGGAGCAATGTTAGTTAGATGTCCACATTGATGGGCAATGATGGTTTAATGTCACATCGTGAGCCTGGTTTCCCGAATTTGTGGCGGGACCAGTTTTTATACTTGCTTTTATTTTCAGAAGTAACATGTCGCGGAAGAATCTACTAACGCTATTTAATAAAATTCTATTACTAACAACTAGTTTTGGTTATTAAATGGCCACTCCTAGGGAGCAATGTTGGTTAGATGTCCACGTTAACGATCAATGATGGTTAAATGTCCACATTATCATTCGGTTTTCGAGTTTAGGGCGTGACAATTTTTATACTTGACTTTTTTTTAGGAGTAATATGTCATGGAAGAATTTACTAACTTATTTAATAGAAATTCTAATACTAACATGTAATTTGTTTGTTAAATGTCCACTCGTACTAAGTAATTTTGGTTAGATGTCCACTCGTGAGCAATGATGGTTAAATGTCCACGTTGTAAGTCAGGTTTCGGAGTTTGGTGCGTGATAATTTTTATACTTGACGTTTTTTCAGGAGTAAAATTGTCGTGGAAGATCTACTAACGTTATTTGATAGAAATTCTATTACTATTATCTATTTTGATGGTTAAATGGCCACTCTTAGGGAGCAATATTGGTTAGATTTCCACATTTATAAGGCAATGATGGTTAAATGTCCACATAGTGCGCCCGATTTCCGAATTTGGTCGTTACATTTTTATACTTGCTTTTGTTTTCAGGAGTACCATGTCGCGGAAGAATCTATTAACGATATTTTAATAGAAATTCTATACTAACATTTAGTTTGATTGTTAATGACCAATCCTAGGAGCAATGCTGATTAGATGTCCCCATTGATGAGCAATGATGGTTAAATGTCCACATTATGAGCCTGGTTTCTAAGTTTGGGACGTGACTTTTTTATACTTGTTTTGTTTTTCAGGAATAACATGTCGTGGAAGAATCTATTAACGCTATTTAATTGAAATTCTAATAATACTAACATATATTTTACTAGTTAAATGTCACTCCTAGAGAGCAATGTGGTTAAATGTCCACATTGATGGGCCAATGATGATTAAATGTCACATTGTGAGCCCGGATTCTGAGTTTGGTGTATGACAGTTTATATACTTTGTTTTTGTTTTCAGGTCTAACACAATCGCGGAAGAATCTACTAACACTATTCAAAAGAAATTTTAATGCTAACATCTATTATGGTTGTTAAATGGCCACTCCTATGAAGCATTGTTGGTTAGATGTCCACATTGAGGGCAATGATGGTTTATATCCACATCGTGAGCCTGGTTTCCAAATTTATGGGCGGGATAGTTTTTATACTTGCTTTTGTTTTTCAGAAGTAACATTTGGAGAGAATCTACTAACGCTATTTAATAAAAATTCTAAAACTAAACAACTAGTTTGGTTGTTAAATGGCCACTCCTATGGAGCAATGTTGGTTAGATGTCCACATTAATGAGCAATGATGGTTAAATGTCCCCATTATCAATCCGATTTTTGAGTTTGGAGCATGACAATTTTTATACTTAACTATTTTTCAGGAGTAACATGTCATGGAAGAATCTACTAACGTTATTTTAATAAACTATAATACTTACATGTATTTTGATTGTTAAATGTCCACTCGTATGGAGTAATGTTGATTAGATGTCCACATTTATGAGCAATAATGGTTAAATGTCCACATTGTGAGCTCGATTTTAGAGTTTGGTGCGTGACAGCTTTTATACTTTCTTTTGTTTTCAGGATTAAGATATCATGGAAGAATTTAATAACGTTATTTAGTAGAAATTCTAATGTTAACATCTACTTTGGTTGTTAAATCGCTACTCTTAGGGAGCAATGTTTGTTGGATATCCACATTAATGGGCAATGATGGTTAAATGTCCATATTGTGAGTCCGGTTTCTAAGTTTTGGGTGTGACAGTTTTTATACTTGCTTTTGTTTCAAGGAATAACATGTTGTGGAGGAATCTACTAATGCTATTTAATTGAAATTCTAATACTAATATATATTTTGGTGGTTAAATGGCCAATCCTAGGGAGCAATGTTGGTTAAATGTCCACATTGATGGGCAATGATGGTTAAATGTCCATATTGTGAGCCTAGTTTCTAAGTTTGAGGTGTGACAGTTTATATACTTGTTTTTGTTTTCAGGTGTAACATATCATGGAAGAATCAACTAACGCTATTCAAAAGAAATTCTAATGCTAACATCTAGTTTGGTTGTAAAATGTTCACTCCTATGGAGCAATGTTGGTTAGATATCCACATTGATGAGCAATGATGGTTAAATGCCCACATCGTGAGCTTGGTTTTCAAATTTGTGGGGGGACAGTTTTATACTTGCTTTTATTTGTAGAAGTAATTGTCGCGGAAGAATCTACTAATGTTATTTAATAAAAATTCTAATACTAACAACTAGTTTGGTTGTTAAATGGCCACTCATAGGAAGTAATGTTGTTTAGATGCCCACATTAATGAGCAGTGATGGTTAAATGTCCACATTATCAGTTCGGTTTCTGAGTTTGTGGCATGACAATTTTTATACTTAACTATTTTTCAGGAGTAACATGTCATGGAAGAATCTGCTAACGTTATTTAATAAAAATTCTAATTCTAACATGCAGTTTGTTTGTTAAATGTCCACTCGTATGGAGTAATGTTGGTTAGATGTCCACATTCATCAGCAATGATGGTTAAATGTCCAGATTGTCAGTCCGGTTTCTGAGTTTTGTGGCATGACAATTTTTATACTTGAATTTTTTTCAGGAGTAATATATCGTGGAAGAATTTACTAACGTTATTTAATAGAAATTCTATTACTAACATCTGTTTTGATGGTTAAATGGTCACTCCTAAGGAGCAATGTTGGTTAGATGTCCACATTTATGGGCAATGATGGTTAAATGTCTACATTGTGAGCTCGATTTTTGAATTTAGAGCGTCACAGTTTTTATACTTGCTTTTGTTTTCAGGAGTAACATGTCAAAGAAGAATCTACTAACGATACTTAATAGAAAATTCTATTACAAACATCTAGTTTGATTGTTAAATAACCACTTCTAGGGAGCAATGTTGGTTAGATGTCCCCATTGATGAGCAATGATGGTTAAATGTCCACATATTGAGCCCGGTTTTCAAGTTTGGGATGTGACAGTTTTTATACTTGCTTTTGTTTCCAGGAATAACATGTCGTAGAAGAATCTACTAACGATATTTAATTAAAATTCTAATACTAACATATATTTAGGTGGTTAAATGGCCACTCTTAAGGAGCAATGTTGGTTAAATGTCCACATTGATGGACAATGATGATTAAATGTCCACATTGTGAGCCCGGTTTCTGAGTTTGGGGTGTGACAGTTTATATACTTGTTTTTATTTTCAGGCGTAACATATCGCAGAAGAATCTACTAACGCTATTCAAAAGAAATTCTAATGCTAACATCTATTTTGGTTGTTAAATGGCCACTCGTATGGAGCAATGTTGGTCAGATGTCCAGATTGATTGGCAATGATGGTTAAATGTCTATATCGTGAGCCTGGTTTCCGAATTTGTGGTGGGACAGTTTTTATACTTGCTTTTATTTTTAAAAGTAACATGTCGGAGAAGAATTTACTAACGCTATTTAATAAAAATTCTAAAACTAACAACTAGTTTGGTTGTTAAATGGCCACTCCTGGGGAGCAATGTTGGTTAGATGTCCACATTAATGAGCAATGATGGTTAAATGTCCACATTGTCAGTCCGGTTTCTGAGTTTAAGGCGTGACAATTTTTATACTTGACTTTTACTCAGGAGTAATATGTCGTGGAAGAATCTACTAACGTTATTTAATAAAAATTATAATACTAACATGTATTTTGTTTGTTAAATGTCCACTCGTATGGAGTAATGTTGATTAGATGTCTACATTCATGAGCAATGATGGTTAAATGTCCACATTGTGAGCTCGGTTTCAGAGTTTGGGGCGTGATAGTTTTTATAATTTCTTTTGTTTTTAAGATTAAGATATCGTAGAAGAATTTAATAATGTTATTTAGTGTAAATTCTAATGTTAACATCTACTTTGGTTGTTAAATCGCCACTCCTAGGGTGCAATGTTTGTTAGATATCCACATTGATGGGCAATGATGGTTAAATGTCCATATTGTGAGTCTGGTTTCCAAGTTTGAGGTGTGACAGTTTTTATACTTGCTTTTGTTTCCATGAATAACATGTCGTGGAAGAATCTACTAACGCTATTTAATTGAAATTCTAATACTAATATATATTTGGGTCGTTAAATGGTCACTCCTAGGGAGCAATGTTGATTAAATGTCCACATTGATGGGTAATGATGGTTAAATGTCCACATTGTGAGCCCGGTTTCTGAGTTTGAGGTGTGACAGTTTATATACTTGTTTTTGTTTTTAGGTGTAACATATCACGGAAGAATCTACTAACGCTATTTCAAAAGAAATTCTAATGCTAACATCTACATTGGTTGTTAAATGGCCACTCTTATGGAACAATGTTGGTTAGATGTCCACATTGATGGGCAATGATGGTTAAATGTCCACATCGTGAGCCTGGTTTTAGAATTTGTGGCGGGACAGTTTTTTATACTTGCTTTTGTTTTTAGAAGTAACATGTCGCGGAAGAATCTACTAACGCTATTTAATAAAAATTCTAATACTAACAACTAGTTTGGTTGTTAAATGGCCACTCCTGGGGAGCAATGTTGGTTAGATGTCACATTAATGCGCAATGATGGTTAAATGTCCACATTATCAGTTCGGTTTCTGAGTTTGGGGCATGACAATTTTTATACTTAACTTTTTTTCAGGAGTAACATGTTATGGATGAATCTACTAACTACTATTTTGATAAAAATTCTAATACTAACATGTAGTTTGTTTGTTAAATGTCCACTCGTATAAAGTAATGTTGGTTAGATGTCCACATTCATGAGCAATGATTGTTAAATGTCCATAATGTCAGACCGGTTTCTGAGTTTGGGGCGTGACAATTTTTATACTTGACTTTTTTTCAGGAGTAACATGTCGTGGAAGAATCTACTAACGTTATTTAATAAAAATTCTAATACTAACATGTATTTTGTTTGTCTCTTCTGAGAGGTGGCCCTCACCCATCCAACTCGTGAGAGGCAAGGCGTTTTATGTTGGACGAGTTAAACCTGGCTACAAAGAATTTCATTGATATCAATATGATCGGGCAAGGAAAATTTGGATAAGTGTACAAGGGTTTGCCTAATGATGGATGATTGTGGCCATCAAAAAGCGGCCTGGTGCACCTAATCAGGAACTTATCGAAGAGGTAATCGCATCTTTATCCACATGAGATTATGAAATAGAGCTCGTGTTACATAGTTATGGATGCACTGAATTAAGTCGGTAGAGCCTGTGTTTTAACACCCAGATCAGACCAGTTTGGACTGGAACCAACCACCCAAATGGGCCAGGTCAGTCCAAAACATAGCTTACTAGGTGCGTAAATGTGTACCCAAAACTGAGGCAGATCCAGAACTCTTTTTTTTGTTAACTTGTTAGTACACCCCACTGTCAGTTCACACATCACTGTTAGCCACCCCCATTAGGGATCGATACCAAGTCCTCAATATTGAAATGAGGTATCTTTCACTCAGTCTACCACTTGAGCTATGGATCAGGGTGTAGGCAGATCCAAAACTTACGTGGGCCACACATCTGGAAAAATTAGGCAAGGGAATTCCTGTTGTTGAAACCTCCCTATGTTTACCATGATGTATATATGCCATCCATACAGTTCATGAGGTCATTCCTACTGGGATGAACTGAAATTATAAAACATTAGTATGATCCAAACTTTCGTGGCCGCATTTAAACAACTTTTGTAGCGGCTTGAATGTTTTAATGGTGCAAGTTCAATTTTCACCTTTTTCCTGTCGTGTGTCCCACTCAAGGTTTAGGTTTATATCATTGTTGGGTCCATGTCATAACATGATCTATCAAAGTTGATGAGCGGGCTAGATTCATCACAAACATCACGACGGTGGGTCCGTTTCCAGTAACATAGGGGAGAGCGTCAATAAAGAGGAATTAAATGAAGAGTACGAGGAGGTTTGTTATAAAATAAAATGAAATATTTAGATAAGTTGGACTCTTGTGATTTATCCGGGCAATGTACCACTTGTGTAACAAATCCGGTCTGTTAAATATTTATAGTCCATTATAAGCATGCGAAGCATATAAAATTATTATTTTTCTCTAATTAATAGTATAATCTTCTTTTATAAGAAAAGTGAGTTGATAAAAATTCATTCCAACAATTCAGATTTAACTTCATGCCTTGTTAGATAAGCGGACTAGATATGTGACACGTACCGTATAAAACTTGATGTCATGTACCATCTTATAAGTAAGCATTATATATAAATAAGGAGAAGTATTTTCTTTATTTAATGCCAATCTAGTTGGATGAATTTAAATTGTCCAATTAATTGCGTGTGAGCATTTTTCTCTCTATATATATTTGCGTATTTGTCTCATGATCGATGATCGGATTTACCTGAAATTTTAGGACGCGGATTAGATACTGACAGGTTGAGCAGCGAGACTCGTTACTGGAGTGACTGAAGTGACGCTACTAAGTTTCGTGGGACCTACCATGATGTATGTGTTGTATCCATACCATCCATCGATTTGGATATATTATTTTAGGGCATGAGACAAAGAATGAGTCAGATCCTAAGCTGGAGTTGCCCCACCACAGAAAACAGGGGGAAGAGTGATGCCCAGCATTGAAACCTTCCTAAGGTCCACTATGATGTTTATCTGGGATCCAATGTGTTCATAAGTTAAGACGGACATGAAAGAACGGAAAACAGAAATTTCTCAGCTTGATCGAAAACTTTTATGGCCCTTATAAATTTTAATGGTGGACGTCACTCTCTCCACTGTTTTGTGTGGTGGGATCCACTCGAGTTTTTTATCTGACTCATTCACTCGTTCTTTGTATCATGTCATAAATTGATACCTGCAAATGGATGGACGGTGGGGATACAACATATGCATCATATTGGGTCCCACATAACTTGGTGACGTCACTTCAGTAGCCAGCTCAACCCGTCCAACCAATCTTAGAGATCGTTTTATGGCAATAGATTTAAATTTCAAGTAGACCCACCACAGAAAATTGTGGGAGCAGTCACACCCATCTTGAAACATTTATAGGGCCCATTGCAATGTATTTTTCGAGATCCAACTTATTCATAATTTAATATAGAGATAGATAAAGTGAAAACAAAGATATCAGCTTGATTGGAAACTAATGTGGCGCCTAAGAAGTTTTGAATGGTAGATGTCACTGTCCTCACTATTTTCTATGGTGGGTCCACTTGAACTTTAGATCTACCTCATTCTATTTGTAATGCCATAAAACGATCTCTAAAAATGATTGGAATGTATGGATACAACACATGCATCATTGTGGGTCCACATAGCTTGGTGACGTCACTTTAGTAGCGATTTGTTTATCAACTTTTTGTCATGCTTTAAAATGAGCCAGCAATAATGGTTGGGCAGATCATATACATAGATGTGGAAGTGGACTGCGTCCAACCCCTGCTGGTACTTTGAAGCGATTAGATCCATCCATGTGAGGCCCACCGTGATTTATTTATTTATTTATTAACGTTGTTCATCCCAAATATATGGTAGATCCAACGCTCCAGTGCACCCACGTAAATAACTCTCGCATTTAATGTCTTGTGTATTCAATGGACATTAATACAACCCAAGCTTAGTATTTAGCGTAGCCCACCGAGAGCGTTGGATCTGCCTCAATTTTGAACTAATATCCTACTATAATCTTAGAAAATGGATGAACGGTCTGGATAAACAGATACATCAAGGTGGTCCCCACACAGATCTGGTCGGACGCTTAAAGGTCCGACCTGATCCAACGCAATCTGCTTCCGCCCCACGGTCAGAGTCTCACCTACTAAGCCGTATTCACCTTATCCGCTATCACCAACCACGTGAGTAGGTGGGCCTGAGCCAGAAGAAATCACATCCACAAGCGCATTCTGGGTGTTTTTATCATGAGAAATGCTCTGGACGATAATCTACCTCATACGCCGAGCGGGTAAATTTCAAAATGTCTTGTGCCTGCAAAATCCAACCCGTCCAATTGTGGGCCCAACCATAACAATCACACTGTGGAAATGTAAGCCCCATTAATTCCTCAGGGGTTTGACAAATAACAAAATAAAAGTAGTCCACTTGATGACTGGAGGTGGCTGATGGGATTACTTGTATTATGTATTGATTGGTATTCATCGAGTGGACTACTTGTATTTTGTCATTCATCAATGGGTGTACAGATTTTTTCTATGATCTGGCCCACCTTCTGAGTGGATGTGGCTGATTTTTATGACGTGATTCTCGTTATATAGAAAACCTAATGGACGGTTTGGATTTTTCGAAACATGAAATATTGGAAGTTAAATGCCGGCTGGACGGTTCTTGTGGCCGATTAGGTGTTACACGGTAACAGGTTAGTGGGTGTCAGTGTGTTACCCTGACCGTGGGGCCTACCTTGATGACGTTTTTACATATCCACACCGTCCATCCGTTTTTTAAAGATAATTTTTAGTAACTCTTTGTAAAAGTTAAGTGGATCCAAATATCAGGTGGACCACACCGTTTGAAACGATGGTGATTGATTGTCCACCATAAAAAATACCAAGGGTTCACCTGGGGCATATCGTAATTTTTATTTCCCATCCAACCTGTTGATAAAGTCAAAAATATA
>JAJHSJ010000347.1:0-49468 GCA_021015155.1 Magnolia officinalis
ATTTTCATTAGACCTCCACCCATTTCCTTTGGATTTCATTAGAGCCTTTAACTTAAGCCAAAGAAATCCTTCACATATAATTGGTACGGATTAGGTAGTTAGGCCGGCACTACCTTCAATGGAGTGTGGTGGAGATGTGAATTGATGGAGAGCTATACTGTCAGAGATGGGTGGATACCTTTATTTAAAAGGTTTGTCGACCTACTACATATGGCATGGACGACTAATCACATCATACCACCAGGACTAATGTGGTGTTAAGGCTTACAACATAAGGTATAACCAGAATCATAAGTGTGGTTTTGGACCATGGCCATCCACGTAACCCAGCTAATGAATGGCTTCCAGCTAAACCCTAAATAAAAAGGCTTTCGCTATTGGAAACCCCATTGGTTGAATAAAGTGACATGAGGCGCATAAAGTAGATAACAACAATGAAGACTCCATGACAGCAAACTCAATTTTAAAAGCAACTAATATGGATAACAACTAAGATTGGTTTTTATTTATTTATTTATTTATTTTTAACACAGATTATACCATCCAAAATTTTCAGTAAAAACCACATCTAAGGATTATCCTGTTAAAAGATTCCACAGCAAATCAAAACCGCACAAAATATTTCATTTTTTCTTGGCATCCATTAATTCAAAAAACATGACAGCCATCCAGTAGTATCTAAACCAGCCTTCTAAAACTTGTAACATCTAAGCCAGTTGCACATGAAACAATGGATTTACATATACCTAAAAGCACCAAAAAAGATTACAAAGATGTAAGACTGCCCACCAACCTAAGAATCTAGAATGAATGAGTAAAAGTAATTAATAGATAAATAGACAACAGTTAAGATATTGTATCAAATGAGGGAATACAGATTCTATAAATAGCTTATCTTAACTTACCATCCAAACGCCCCCTTTGTGAGACAATGCTCACATGTATCTTGTATTGGGAAATGAATCATTCTTGCAATTTACACATCCAAACATGGCCTAAGATTGGCAGTACAGAATCTGCTGGATGTCCATATCAATAGTACCAGAGCAAAATTGTACTATGTTGATTGCTCTTCAATGCAATTGCTCTACTGGTATGTTTTTTTAATAGGTTTTTTAACACATGCATTGAGAATCAAGATGAACGAAAAATGCACCCATAGCCAAGATGTATAGTATATGAATGGACTGGATGAGAAGCTCGGCTTTGTTCTGTTTGCAATTGTAATTTCCGTATCCCTTCTTTGTAGTTGCTACCGAATGCCACTAGCAAAAAGATTGAAATGAGAGATGTCAAACTCATCATAAATTGCTTATGATTAAAAAATTCACTTTTGTTTGACAATTATAACTATCCATCCATTGCTCGGGAAAGGATGGCTACAGAATAGGGATAAATCACAAATAGGTTGGATCATCTGATCAATGTGATTTTTGAACCTGATTTGTTGTAGATAGTGTGGCCCACACCCCACTTAGAGCGTCAGGATGATTAGCTTGTGGGTGCATGCATCTGACTATATGACACCCTTAACTAGGTTTTCTGTTGTGATTACATGTAAAATATGCTATACTGTGGTGTTTTTCTCACCATCTTTATGAGATCCAAACCATCATAAGGTAGCCTATAGGTTGAATGGGCCATAACCCAAATATATATCACACTGATTTAACAATCCTCTCCATTCTATTATAGAACTTCTATAGAAAGAAATTATATGGTTATAAGAAGTGTCAAACAAAGTTAATTTGACCATTTTAATTTTTCCAAGCCAAGGGTTTGGAATTGTCCAATCGGTCTGAATTTTAGGATATGAACCATCTAAGGTAGGGCCAGCCTACCTGATGAGAGTTTCAGATCTCATAAAGGTTTGCCACATACTATACAAAACATGCGGATCAATCATAATGTGAGAGATCAATCCGGAAATTTAAGTTCATTAAAAGGCTGGAGCATGGCACAACATATTCATCATTTCAAAGTCCCATTTTTAATACCTTTGCAACATCAAGCACATGTTGGCCAGTACAGGATGCTTCCACCGCTCCCTATGGTGCAGCATGCCTAACTCTTGGATTTGAACTGATTCTTAGGGTCCTTGGTGAAAATGTGACTGCACCCGATGGGCAGGGTGGATCTGACAATTTTTTTTTCCTACACAGCTCTCCGGCAGTGCAAGCAACTTTTTCGTGTGCCTACACAAGTCAACTAGCGAATTCCTATAAATCCCAATATATATCCAAATAAATCATACTCTAATAGGTCACTATCCCTGAAATGCAAATCCATTAATCAATATAGAAACGAAAGATACAAACACATCACCTCTACAACCTCAAATCCGATCCCGAAAATAAACAAAACCACAATCCGATATCTTCTCAAACCCAGATTAAAACGGCAAACCTAAAGCAAATGTATGAAATGTTCCCTCCTCAAACCAATCCCAAAATCATCCAACATGATAAAAACCCAAACCCACATCGAATCCACAGATCAAAAAAACAAGCAATTCCACACCAAATCTAACAAAATCAATGACACCTGGTTGAGTTTTCTTACAGATCAAACAGAGATCCAATCAATCACACCAAATCTAATGACTATTTAACAAACAAGCAACACCCAATAAAAAATCTCCATCAAAGCATTGGAACCAAACCCGATTGGACTGGTAACATCTTATACAATCCACATAAGAAATCAAAAGAAACCCATCTCGGATTTCAGTCAAAGAATACAACAAAACAAAGGAAAATAAACCTGAGGGAAAGTCTCGCTCTGAGCCCATTTGCTTCCATCGTGTCTGATGATTGCCGTGGCCGTGAGAATGGCTCTACCTATACAAAGATCTTCTTCTCTCTTCTCCTTCTTGCGAGCACGACAGGGGTTTTGAAGATTGAGAGATGGGTTTTGGAGGTCTGCCGTACCGCGGGAGAAAAGGGCGGACTGAGATGGAGAGGCTGAGCGCGTGAGGGAGAGCGGGAGATAGAGAGAGGGCGAGGGAGATGGAGAGGCTGAGTGCGAGAGAGAGATGGGGAGAGGATTGAGGATGGGTTTTGGGAGGTTTGCTGCGCGTGGGAGAAAAGGGCAGACTGATTTCGATTTGGGAGGGCGCATTTCGTTTTGGGAGGGGCGCTTGAACGGACACGCGAGAGAAGAAGGATGGAGAGGATTAGAGAGAGAGAGAGAAGATGGAGAGGATTAGGGCAAGAGAGAGAGAGAGAGGGATGGAGAGGAGATTAGAGAGAGGGTCGACAGAGTGCTGACGCTCCTCGAGCTCCGAGTTGTACGAACGTTTAAAGAGATCAAAGTTAAATGGGCCCCACTGTGATGCTGTCGACCATTTACACCATGCATTTGATGGGCCCCCCTTTAGATTACGGGATATCCCAAAATCAGCCGTATACGGAACTTAGGTGGGTCATACCATCTAAAATCATGTGAAGAAGCGTAAAACATATAAAAGCACTTGGTGGGGCCCACCTAATATTTTGATGCATATGAAACTTGGTCTGATTCCTCATCCAGTGGGACACACGTAATGGATGGGCTGGATTTGTGAACCACATCTCGGTGGGCCCAACAAATGATTATGATATTTTAATGGAGGGTAACCCTTCTCAACTTTTGTATGTAGTTGCCCAAAAAAATCATGGATTGACTTGATTTTTAAGCCCCAGGCCCACCATGGAATTGCATCTGACTGATGGGTATATGTTCGACACCCATCACGGTGGGGCCCACACAGCTCAATCGTATGAAAGTTCCCATGAGCTCGACAGTATGGAACCTTTTCCCATACTATATATATATATATATATATATATATATATATATAAAATAAATTATAAAATTATTATATATCCATCATTAAAATCCTTCTAAGGCCCCTGTACTGTTTATTTTTTGACATCCAATATGTTGATTAGGTCATATAGGCCAGATAGGGGTCCACACGGGTCGGTTTGGTCCTGTTCCGGGGTAAAATCGGACTGAACCGTTCTTAACAGTTTTAGGATATTCGGAACCGGAACCGGACCGTTGGCACCCTATAACCGAATCGTTAAAACCGTTTCAGTTCCGGATCGGTTCCCGGTTCTGGGCTTTTTTATAATCTAGCCCAATTGCATGTTTAATTTTATTATCTAGCCCATGTCCATTCATGTTGTGGTCTATTTGATGAATGATTTAGATATTGTATAAGGTGTGCAAGATGTATTTATAAAAATAATTAAATTGTGCATTATAAATCATAAGTCATGAGTCGAATATGGAAACAATCAGGGTTCTTGGTTCGGTTCCAAGTTCGGTTCCATGTTTTGGTTCTACGGATCGGATCCACGGTTTAGTTCTAACCGGATTGGTTCACACGGTTCGGTTCGGTTTTACATACCCCCAAACCGAGAACCGAACCAATGTAACCGGTTCTTTGATTTTTGGAACCGGAACCGGTGCACTCTAGAACCGGAACCAAAACCGGACTGTTTGGTCCGTTCCGGTTTGGTTCCACGGTCTACCGTTTTAATGTGCACCCCTAAGGCCATATGAAGGGGAAAAACAAAAATCAGTTTAATCCAAAACTTTTATGGCCGCCAATGTTTTTTAATGGTTGACGCTCATTCAACACTGTTTCTTAGATGTGGTCCAGTTAAGATTTAGATATATCTCATTTTTGGTCTCATACCATAAGATGATCTTTAAAATAGATAACGACATGGATTAAACACATACATCAGGTAGGCTCACAGACATCAACCCACCAGCCATTGGATTGTGTTAGGGGGAGTAGCCAATCTGTTCCCCTTATTTGTGGTGTGGTCCATTTAATCTTTGGATATGATTCATAATCATATATTGTGTCTGCCTAAATGTGTGTCTCACTTGGATGAGGGGTCAGACCAAGTTTCAACTGCAATAAAAACTCATGTGGGCCCCACCAATTGCTTTATATTTTTAGGATGTCTTCACATAGTTTTAGATGGTATGGCCCACTTGAGTTTTGTATACAGATGATTTTTGAGATATCTCATAACCTAAAGGGGACACATTAAATCCACGGTGTTGATGTTCGACACCCATCATGGTGGGGCCCACAAAACTTACTAACATCAATTCTTAGGTTCTCACGAGGTTAGTAAGTTGGGTCACAATTTTGACCAGAATATTTGGCCCATTTTCCGATTATGTCTTTAGTTTACATAAACGGTACCATCAATTTCTAGAAATAATTCAAGCATTATATGCTTATACACAATTGAACAGTATGCAAGCCCACGAGACACCCTTACCAAAATTCAGATAGGTAAAACATGCTGACTGCTTACTTCTGATTCATAGAGAGGCAACCAACAATTTTTATAGAGAGGTCTCCCAGATATATCCTGAATAATCAATTTGATAGAAATCACAGAAATAAATGACTCAACACAAAGCATGGGCATGTGACCAATGAATAAGTGACAAAATGATAAGAGGCCCTCCCCCCCCCCCAAAAAAAAAAAAAAAAAAAAAGAAAAAAAAAGGAGTTAATAGAATGATTGTAATATGAGGTGATGGCGAGCCCAATAATCATTTAGCTCCACAAGCATGAAGCATTAGAAAAGAACACTCCCACAACAACGTAAGAATTCAATTAGGATGGCTGAAAGAGAACTACTAATAAATAAATAATAAATAAACTACTAATCAGAATTTTCAACAAATTGATTAAATAGAGCTTCTTCAAGAGTGACAAGGTCCTTTGCATGCCTTGTAGATCATTATGAAACTGTGGCCTATTAAAATAGTCCCATGTGACAACAACTTCTTCAAAGATTTCTATAAAATGCAATGACCAGTCAGTAAATGAAATGCAGGAGCCAGCAATTAACAGGTACAACTTACAATACCTATATATTACCAAAGTAGAGGTAACTATAAGTTTGACCCTGCCAGTTTTGAACCTACAGCCTTTGCATTATTAGTACAATGATGATTTTGTTGGCAGTTCATGAGTTGCAGATTACAGTTTTGGTTGCAACTTAATTCTTTAGCAAGAAATAAAGATGTATTGAATTACCTGAATAACTGTCTTTGAGCCGACAAATGCCTCGATTTTCTTCCAGTCACGATCAAAGATGAAAATAATGAGAAGAATTACAATCATGTCATGATTAAATCCCGTCATCTATGCCATAGTTATGACAAATTGGAAATATTAAGAGATGCAGTATGTGAGAGAGACATGAACCAAAGACCAACCACAAACATTCCCTTATTAAATTTCCATTTGTATACCTGAATCTTCATTACTTCACTAGTGCTTTCATGGTAAAACAGCGAATACATGCAAACCTAATCAATTGACAAAAAATAACCAACACCCCAAAAATACCTTCATAGGTAGAACCTGGGGAGAACTCCCAACTCCCCATATAAGAACTCAAATATAGAGAGCAACCACCCATCAAATGTGATTAATTCGACTACAATAGACCATATTTCTGACACATAAAAAGTCAAATCTCTCCAATCTCATAACCAATACAGACACCTGGGCCATACCATCTAAAACTATGTGAAGACATCCTAAAAAATATAAAAGCACTTGGTGGGGCCCTCATGAGTTTTGGATGTAGCTGAAAATTGGTCTGACCCCTCATCCAAGGGGACACACATAATGAGTGGGTTGGATATGTGAATCACATTTAGGCAGGCCCAATATATGATGATGAATGTTTTTAAGGAACCCCTCTTCATTATATTATGTGGTGTGGCCCACCCAAGTCATGGATTGACTTTATTTTTAAGCTCTTAGCCCACCTAAGTCATGGATTGACTTTCTCCATACCGCTCAACGCTTTTCTCGGATCATTTTAAGATATTAACCAAAAAATTGGGCGGGTTCAAAGCTTAAGTGGACTACAAAGTAGGGACTGAACGTCCACCATTAAAAATAACATTCATAGAAGTTTTAGATCAGCTGATGTTTGTGTTTTCTCTTCATTATATCTTTTTTTTTGATATTATGATATGTTGGATGTCAAATAACATTATTGTGGGCCTAAGGAAGGTATCAACGGTGGAAATGATCATGTTACATTGTTTTCGCGTGGCATGGTACACTTGAGTTTTGGATTTACCAAAAATTTGGGATCGACCCACACCGTTCATCCATTTTTCGAGATAATTTTAGAGAATTATCCAAAAAATGAATCATATCCAAGATTAATGGACCACACCACACATAAGGGGAACAGATTGGCTACTCCCCCTGTAAGACCCGTATCCTAGTCCGTACTGTTCCGTCGAACCCCGCGATCCTTCCGGTCGAATTCCGGTAACTCCCGACCCGTATCCGATGTTTGCGCACGATCCTAAGCCGAGTCCTACATACCAAGTCAGCTCAATCTGAAACTTGTATCTTAGCGACCGCGCCGTCACTGCGGTACCCACGCCGCTACTCGCGCAAACCGATCCGATACCTAGGCTAGAATTTTGTGGGTCCGCGTTCATTCCGAAGAAACGCTGCACGTTGCGAATTTTGAGGGAATCTCTACGACATGTCTCATCAATCAATCAATCGATCAGTGTCAAGTACAAGCCATACCCTAAGTACAACAACCCATCCCATCTTTTCCATAAGTCAACTCTCTCTCTCCCCTCACCATTCCTCTTTTTACAAAATTCAAACTCACCCATACCTTTTCATTACAACCACCACATCATCCCATCACCTCTTTTCTCTCTCATTCCCTCTCTTCACTCCCAAGCAACACCCCAACATCCAAGCCTTCCCAACTCCCCCAAAATTAACAAGTGTGGCCCATCCTCTCATCTCTCATCCCCACCATCAAAACTCCATCATCCACCGTTAAACGTTGAGCATAAGTGTATACAAGCCTAATGGAGCAAGAAGGAGGCCAATAAGGTGGGTGATTCACCGTTCACTCTTATTTTAGGGCCCACTTATTGGTGGGACCCATTTCAATGAATGTGATATAACCATGAGGGGCCCATAGTGGTGGGGTCCCTCTATCACCGTCTCTCTCTCTCTCTCTCTCTCTCTCTCTCTCTCTCTCTCTCTCTCTCTTTCTTTGTATGATGATGATGATGAAGGGGTGTGTGGCCCATTTGGTGTGTGTGTTCCCACCATGAAGCATATATTATCCAAGCCATTCACCTTCATGTGGGACCCATCTGATGGATGTGTTGGATCTGCTCCATCCAACCCGTTAGCGGGCCTGGATGGGTGGGAAAAACACAAGTATTAGGTGATCCAAACAGGTGGGCCACGTTCATGTGAGACCCATCATGATGCTATGTTTATCCATGCCATCCAGCGTCCCTGGACATTGGACGTGTGATGGTGGCTAACATGGAGTGCGTGTACTGACATGGGTATGTATTCACAGCTAACAAAAATAAAATAAAATAAAATAAAATATATATTATATTTGTGCTTTTGGGGTGAGCTACTCATGCAAGTCCCACCTTGATGCAAGGGTTAAATCCAAGCTGTCCATTCCATCCCCAGCTCATTTCAGGCGTTGAACCGAAAAATGAAGCTGATCTGACTATCTGGCGGGCCATAACATAGAAAACAGTACTTATACCATTGAAATACACCCTGATGTAACCGTGCAATAAAAACCATCAAATATTGGGCTTGATGGGTTTGTATTGAGCCATGGGGACCAATGGCTGGATCGAATTTACCTGATGTGGGCCCCATATACGAAAAACCATGGGAAAACTCTATATTCTCAAAAAATAATATCTATATACATGTCATGCAGCAGCAGCTGCCAACGTCAGCAGTAGCTGCCAACGTCCCTAGGACGTGCAGGAGCGTCCTGCACTGGACGCTGAAGGCAGGGACCCACGGTCCCAGCTGTGGGCCCCACCGTGATGTGTGTGAACATCACCACCGTGCATTTGGAGGGCCACTTAGGGCAGTGGGTCCCCCTCTCAGAATCAGCCGCATGTGGAACACGGGTGGCCCACACGGCAGAAAATAGTGAGGATTAAACGTCTGCCGTTGAAAACCCTTTTTGGGTCAGGGAGTTTTGAATCAGAATGATATTTGTTTTCCTCTTCGCCTGGGTCCACGTGACCTTATCAATAGATTGGGTAGAAAATAAACATTATGTGGGACCCATGTGGCTTAGTCCAGCCGTCCATTTCTGGACGGTGCTGGATGGGCCGCACCCCGTGTGTGGGTTTCATCCACACCGTCCAACAATCTGGACGGGTGGAGCCCACTGTGATTTAATCCAACCGTCCATTCCTTTATGAACTCATTTTAATGCTGACTTCATAATAATAATAATAATAATAATAATAATAATAATAATAATAAGAAGGTAGATCTAATATCAAGTGGACCACCTTACAGAAAACAGTGGTGCTGAACGCCGACCATTCCTTCCCTGTTCAGGTCCTTGTGATCTTATGAACAGTATGGATGGAAAATAAATACTATGGTGGGCCCATTAGAAATATATATGTGGAAATCATCGTCACCATTGCGGTATGGTCCATATGATCTTTTGATCTGATCCATTATTTGGATAATGCTCTACATAGTCTCTATAGATGGATGAATGGTGCGGCCTACTTGTTATATTTGAGAAGGCCCACCTTAATGTATTTGTGGCCCGTTGTTGAGGCCCACCTTGATATTTATAAGGCTCATTTGAGAAGGCCCACCTTAATGTATTTGTGGCCCGTTGTTGAGGCCCACCTTGATATTTATAAGGCCCATTTGAGAAGGCCCACTTTAATGTATTTTGTGGCCCATTTGTCGGGCCCACTTTGATGTATTTTGTGGCCCATCTGTCAAGCCTACTTTGATGTAGTTTGTGGTCCATTCGAGGTGCCCACCTTGATATACTTGTGACCCATCTGTGAGGCCCACCTTGATATATTTATGGGGCTCATTAGTACGGTTCATATATTGCAGCTAATCATGATGTGTATTAGGCCCATGAGATGCGGCCCACCGTGACGTGTATTAGGACCATATGATGCGGCCCATAGTGATGTGTATGTAGCCCTTGTATGAGGCCCAAAGGGATGTATGTTGGCCCATATGACGAGGCCGATGTGACGTAAATGAGGCCCATCGTGATGGTATGTGAGGTCATGGGTCCACCATATGTTTGGCCCTATGTGAGTTATTCCTTGGGAGCAATGTTGGTTAGATGTCCACATTGATGGGCAATGATGGTTGGATGTTCACATTGTGACCATCCCTTAGGCCTGGTTAGGCCCATTCTCATCACTCTCTAGTGGGTTAACCCAAACGAATGGGCCCCATTGATATTGCTTGGTCCATCATTGGTCGTCCATCTATCGACCCTGCCTTGCATCAAGATCGATTATCGATCGATTCTGATTGTTGTGACCGATTGCTGATTCCGCTTGACGTAACCGATTGCCGATTCCGCTTGACGTGACCGATTTGCCGGTTCTGATTATCGACCGATCCTGATTGACGTGACCGATTGTCGATCCCGATCGTTGTGACCGATTTGCCGATTCTGATTATCATGACTGATCACCGATCGTGGCCGAATGCCAATTCTGCTTGTTGTGGCCAATTGACTGATTACCGATCGAGGCCGATTACCATGACCGATTACCGATCCTGGTCGATTGTCGATTCTGCTTGTCGTGGCCAATTGCCGATTCCGATTTGTTGAGGCCGATTTCCGAATTGTCGAGGTCGATTGTCGAGACCTATATGATGTATATGCAACCCGTAGTTGAGGCCCATTGTGGTGTGTATTCGGCCTGTGTGATGTATATACGGCCTGTATTTGAGGCCCATTGCGATGTGTATTCAGCCCGTTTGTAAGGCCCAATGTGATGTATATGAGACCTTTGTGATGAGGCCCATTGTGATGCATTTGGGGGTTAGGCGATGGAGCCCAGCATGATGTATATTAGGCCCATGTGAGAGGCCCATCATGATGTGTAGTAAGCTCTTGAGAGAGGCCCATGGTATTGTATAATTGGCCCTTGTGTGAGGTCATGGGTTCACTATATGTTAGGATCCATGAGGGTCATTCCTTGGGGGGCAATGTTGGTTAAATGTCCGCATTGTCGAGGTCGATTGTTGATGCCGGTTATTGATACCGATTATGAGTATGTGATAGCATAACATCATGATACATGCCCATACGTATCATCTGCATGTTTGTTATGAGACTTGGTTGATCATTGCATATGTCATTGAGCGTGTTGTTATGAGACTCTTTGATAGGTGGAGGTTATCTCACATGAGTGCATGATATGCGCAAGATTGATGCATGCCTGGATTGTATGACTCATGCATCTTGCATTGTGTGCTATGATTACTATATGCCCTAGCGACATTAGGGTCGTAGCCTCCATAAGCATATCGTGGATGGCCAGAGGGGACACCGAAAATGTTTGGTTCTAGGATACGGGAGCCATAGATGTCCCTGGGTGAATATCACTAAACCTCCGTGGCCAGGAGACGCCCCAACGTCTAGACCGAGTGGATACATGAGCGCCCGAGTGCCGAATACCAGGAGGCCGCGTCTCCCACTATGTCGTGGTCGGTTGGGAGGGGGTGTGGCCTTACCCGCCCAAGGGTAGGGGGCATTGATAGGCTGAGTTTGACCAGCTCGTGAATGGGTCCGCTATCGACATGCCGGGTAGATATTGGCTGACTACTGGCCAGGCGGATAGTGAGGTCTCTTCCACTTGCATGGTTGCGCGTCTAGTGGGCGGCGATTGCATGTAGAGTGTACTTGACCCCGGTGATGATCCCAGAGATGAACTGTACTGATATGTGGACTTATTGAGCATGAATTGCATACCCATTCATTATTCATTCACTATCCACTCGGGCTGATGATGCGCAACTGTTTGTTACATGTACCTTCGCATGGCCAGGATTTCGGTTGGGCGCACGACTAACCTGAGATCAGGAATTTACCATATTGAGTCTGACTATCCAAATTTAGGTATGGGACTGGTTTAGATTGAAGTCCCTTGTGATAGACCTCGTAGCCTGCGATACTACGTACTATCATCCCGACTTCACACTTAACATGGTCATTCCATTCGCACCGCATATTGCATTACATTCGCGGCATATGACATTTTGGGTTACTATGTTTCTCCATTTATATGGTGTAGATACGGCTGACGCTATTCATAACTCATCAGGAATTGCATATTGCATCACATCCTCGACATCTGATATTTGACTCTTTATGACTCCTCATTTGCAAAGCTGTTGTATGTTGCGTACTCTGACATTGATTGACTCATGGACTTATCCGTATTTCCGCTTACTCTGTTATCGTGTGATTTATGATCTTGTCAGTATTTCTGTTTACTTTGATAATTCCTGCTTTTGTCAGTATTTCTATTTATTTCGATAATGTACGATTTATGGATTACCAGTATTTTCAGTATTGTATGATTATGACATTGCGTTGAATACTTGGCACGTACCTTGTGCACACACTTACACCACCCTCTAAGCTTTCTATAAGCTTATGCACGATAGATGCGTGTAGGTGATGTTAGGTTGCAGTGTTGAGCTTGGAGTGTGCAACGGTCTTCCGGAGCTTGATTTTCAATTTATGTATTTCTGTAATAGTGTATTCTAAGTGTTTGTGTAAATGACTGAATGAGTATATAATTCTCATTCGTGCTCACCATGACTAATTGTCATGGATAATTGATTGTTGTATTAGCGATACCCCTTTGACGAAAGGATTTACCCAAAATCACGCCACGGCCTAAATACACTACTTGTATTAAAATGTGTGGCCCAAGTGTTTGTGAAAATGTTCAAATGAATATGAAACTTAGATTCCTACTCTCCATGACTATCCGTTGTGGGTGTACACGTGTTATGTTTGGGGCAGCTCCCTAGTGAAAGGATTTGGCCTAATACCTATGTGATCAACATATGTCATGTATGTTGATGTATGTAGCCTAAGTGTTTGTTGAAATGTCTGGATGAGTAGTAGTTAGTAAATTGTAATGTATAAGGGTGTTGAGATATGATTCTCAACTCCTTTAACTATGTGTATGATTTCCTTGGATAGCTATGTGATTAGGAATTGAATATGTACAAACTCATGCTTGTGTTGTGCTTCATAACATGCTCAATTGATTGTATGATTTGATCTATGTGATGCATATGTTTAAATTCATGTTTACTTTGTATGATCCGTCATGGGTGATGGGGGAGTGGAGCAACGAGTGTGTGCAACAGCCCTGACAGCCCTAAACGGATAATACCAGACTTTGATTGTATGAGTTGAATCTTGATCCACTACTGCTTTATCTATCTGCAATTGATTATGTTTGGGGCTATGATTATAGTCCAGACAATCGGTACGAGAGTTGAATTCGTGGCTATGATTCATTTGCCACATGAGATGTGTTTGACGAACTCGAGTCGTACTTCGGTTGGCGATAGTGGTTGGCCACACGAAGTGCTCATGCGCTTCATATCGTTCAACTTGATGTGCGCTCGAGCTAGCCGAGCTTGTCAAGTAACCCGATCTGTCTTATGTATGTTCACCACGTTTGGACACCTCTGCTTGAACCTAGGGTACCAAACTTACCAGTGGAATCCCTTTTAACCACGGTACCTCGATCCGCTAAGACTCATGAGCCGGGCATGGTGGTATGGGATACCGTGGTCGAGCTGTCGGCCTACGCTGGGGCCACGTGCCTCCCAGTAGTGACCAGTGAGCAACTAAACTCGTGAGCCGTTTATGGTGGTATGGGACACTATATTCGTGCTATCGGCCTATATTGATAAGGTGATGGGGGAGTGGTGCAACGAATGCGAGCAACAGCCCTGACAGCCCTTTGTAGTGACCTCGAGCATACTCTGGAATCGCGGTGAGCCTTAGAGTTTTGTCGCGGTGTATGGAATATGAACTAGGCCGGTTTCTGTATAGTGATGAATCGTTAAAGAGGTGATGGGGGAGTGGTGTAACCTTTATGCGTAACAGCCCTAACAGCCTTTGCAGTGACCTAGAAAACACACCATCGTCTGAGATTAACTAGGATTGACGACCCTAGAATGGATTATGTTTGGGAATGATACAAGGGAGGTACCTTAGTTTCCCAATCCTGCTGTTTGAAATGGACTAATAATAACTCGGTAATCATGCTCATCATGTATTGCATGTGCCTGGAAGATGTGAAGCACTGAGGGATGAAAGCATACCGCGAACGTGAGATGGTGTTGCACGAGGGAGGGTGTGGTGAGGGCATACATCATGACTGCATTCATACTTGCATTAATAAGAGTAGTTAGGAGTGTTTGATTTTACTGCTTGACTGAATTGATAACATGTTAACCTATGCTTTATTATTCCACTGAGTTGATCACTCACTCCCACGTTACGGGACGGTGTTCCGAACACCCACCAGACTTTGTCTGATTTCAGATGGCGACGCTACTCCTGAGGCGGAGCCGGACTTTTGTGACGACGAGGATGCTTTCTCGTGTATGCGGTTTTCGGGCGGCTTCATGTGAGTCGTGCCTTGATCGACGGGGTTACAGGGATGTTGACTAGATGACACTACACATTTGGTATAATTTAAACTGTACTTGTAATTCATTAACCTGGTAACATTATCACACTCTGGAGACTCACCACTATTTTTATATATTTTATATATCTATCGCAGTCTTTCGCTTGCAATTTAACTGTCTCTGGAGTATGATATGCTGTTTTGGCTTAATCTCACTCATGTTCACTACATTAATGCAAACAATATTTAATCATCATTATCTATGTTGCATAAGTGATGTTCTGGAAGTTGGGTGTTGTGTTATGCTCGACCCCCGATTTTTGGGGTGTTACAGTTGGTATCAGAGCGTGATTTGGATTAAACCGGACCTGGGTTATGGTCACACAACGCACTCTGACGCACTCTGACTTAGGAGGGAGCGACGAAATGTAGAAACAGTCATAGGTATCCCGATTTCGCCAATTGGCGAAGTTAACTGAAAACGAATGCCGAAATCGAGTCTGTATTCGACCATGGTTGCACGAGTCGACCTTAAAACATTCCTAGGCCAACCATTGTTGATTCTATATCACAATTCACCTCACCCCAACCGTTAAAAATCAGTAGAATGCGGGATAAGCGTGATGGTGATAACTACTCTACGAATCCTCGGAGCTTCTCTGGACTCCTCACAGAGACTTCTCGAGTCTACGAGTAAAGAAAGCAGAAAGTAGAAATAAATTCTAATAGATTCGAAATTGATTAATGAATGACTAACAACGAGTTCACAACCCTTTAAATAGGGATACCAATTAATGGGAAAGAAATCAGAAACAAACTACGACTAAAACCCCTAGAATTCGCGACTTACTATAAGGTTGTGATGTCTACTAAGTGTGTAAGGCTTTTAGCCAAAAATAGTAAGTGTCCTATTTGACTCCACCAAACCGTTCTCCTAATTATTCTAAGCTCTTTACGCGATGAGCGCAACTCCTAAAGCCCAACAGATGAAGAGTAATTAAAAAAAACTACTATTTTAGTAAAACGAAATTGAAACAGGGAAACGACCATCAATCAGAGGTTTTTTCACAATTTCGGGTTGCGTAACCCAGCATAGCAGGGTTGGTTGGCTTCATTAGCTCGTTCTACCCCAAATTCATATATTTTACGTCAAATAACTCATTCTGGATTGCAAGATGCGTCCGTTTTGACCCGAAACGACTCGAAATGGAGTCGGGGGGCCACACGCGTCAATCCGGGGGTGAACCAAGTGAACTCAGGGTGCATTTAGCACCTTGGGGGGGGGGGGGGTAGAGAACACCACCCAACCGCGGCGGCAGCAAGGCGGGCAAGGTGGACCGCGGCGGAAGCCGGTGCTGGTCGTGGTCGACCTGACCCCTAGGTACGTGTGGTGCTTGCGAAATTGCAGGGTGACCCCTATTTCACGTCGTTTTGCCCCCCTCTCTCTCAAACGCCCCTCCAATCTCTCTTTTCCTCCTATTCTTGTTGTTTTCCCTCTCAAACCTTCCCTCTAATCACTCACTTCATCATTTCCTGCCCAACTCATCCTCCTCCAACGTTTACAACATAACCTACCCACTACCCTCTCCATTCTCTCTCATTTGAGCACTTACATGCCTCATTTGGAGCTCAAATTCGGGTAAGCTCTCAACCCATCCCATCTATTCATTTTCCTCCTTCAATCCCTGTCAGTTAGGGCCTTTACAATATTTGTTGAGGCTCAAACTCATGGAGGAACAAACCTCCAACCCTTACTCTCTCTCCCCTTCACTTTTCATTGAATTTCCATGGCTCTATTCGAATTGGTTACGGCCATTTTCGCGCTTTCCCACATAAGACTCATTTTCCAAAGCCTATAAAAGTTATTTTTATCCCACCCACCCTCATACCAACCATGCCACACCCAATCCTGAGGTGGGATTAGTAATCCAGTCCCATTTAATACAACTTAAGACCACTGGCCAAATAGTGTTGAAGTGATAAAGTCCCTTGATATACATTAACCCACCACACTGTGATAGCTTAAGCTTTTAGAGTAAATGGTTGTTTGACAAATAGGCCCTTAGAGTTTTAGACTTAAAGTTGGTATTTTTAGATTTCAAAGAATTTGATAATATAGGGAATCCCATAAACTCATAACGCGAACCCTATGACCTCCCTAGATGGTACGAGCTTGTGTGAAATGCTCAAGCATAGTTAAATTTAAGTTTGGGCGACTCAATTCCAATTAGACAACTTTGACCCTAAGGGATAAAACAATTTCTTTTATTAGAAAGGGTATAAAATCATCTGGTGTATAAGCATAGACTTTAGATTACAACTAGTGGATTACCGCTGCTCATAAGTTGAGCCTAGGCTGCTGATTAGACTAAGAAATGTAAACGACTAAAAATACTAAGATAATTGAGTGATAGACTTAGTTAGTTGACTTGATTAGGTTGGAACGAGACCCCGTTCCTTTGTTGAATCCCCTCGGTACTCATAGGCTTGTTTAATGACTCTTAGGAGCTTGTTTGACGTAGAAACTGTTCACGATTAGAGAAAACCTATATATCCCTTGGATTTAATGTTAGGTCCAATCAATACATCCCTTAAAATTGCCCTCTCAAAGACTTAGTACCATCGGGACCACAGAGCAGAGAAACTACATATAAGCGAGGTATTCGCGGTTTGAATCGAATTCTCAATCCTGGTAGTAACCAATGAACCCTATGCTCTGATCAAGCAGAAGGTCGGGATCGACTACGATTAAGAAATGATATGACAACTTTCTGTCCTAGCTAGGCAGGAGGTCCATGTATCCGACTCAGACCCACTACACAATATTCCTTCCATGTTGGCTCGACCACTTGCAACTAAGAGTTTATAACTTCGTCTTCGAGAAGTGTTAAGAACATATAGCCAATAGAGATTTTCTTTTAGGCCCATGGAATTACCCAAATGAGCAACAAATAGTTAGGAATTAAGTCCCAAATTACATGCCATGTCGGCATACATTTTGTCCATATGAATGTAGAAAGATAGCTTGCCTGTTAAGCTAGACATGATTAAAGAGGATAAGTCTGGACCATGACAAAACTCCTTGGTAGGATTAGACATCTTGCCACAGACTCACACCTGTCCCTGAAATCAACCACGATACCGTAATCTTTAACTCCTTTCTATGACCATAAGTACCAATGTCATAGTACACATTATCGATGGAAGGAAGACCATTGTATTGAGGGATTGTTTTCAATTTCGTATCAAGGATAGGTCCTACATTTCACCTTGTTCCGACATAAGGATCAGGACATAGATCTTGAACCCTGGAGGTAGAAATAAATTTTTAAGGGGGGTAGAAAAATTATAAGTCCAATCTAGTTAAGTCAGTTTATACACCTCTTTGATCTAGGTAGCGCAGCGAAAGTGTGGTGGACCCTACCCCACTGGCCCAGGATCGAAACTGTACTCGTTGAATACGAACATTATAGAAGCCATAGTAAATTCTACTATGAGAAACCGTTTTAGGATGATCTAGTAAGATTTGATTCACCATTTCCTTGGACATAGATAATAATGAGGACTCTCTTAGACTAAGACCTAAAGGGCAACCTTAGACATAGACAATTTGATCCTTTCAATGATGGACATTCCATATGTTTTTAGAGTGATTGGTCTACGGAGTTACTGAAATATACACTGCGAAACATTCGCGGCTTGACCCAATTCTCAATCCTGGGTGACTACCAATGGACTCACTGCTTGGCCGAGCAGAAGACCAGGATCCACCAGGATTCGGAAGGGATACGATGAGCTTTTTACCCTGGCCCGGTAGATGATCGATGTATCGGGATTAAGCCCACCATAAATGTCTCTCCGTGTTGGTCAAACAATGAAAATGGCTATCTTACTCTAGATAATTGGGATTTGTCGTCGAGACTCCAAATAGGTAAAGAAATAAATTGTAGCGAACCATCAGGGTATGAGAAATGGATAAAGAAATAAGTTTTAAGGGGGGTAGACTAAAATGAACCAGGTTTGTATATACCCAACCACGCGTAGAAACTCGAAATCAATAAAACTTCGGCAAAAGAAATAAATTAAATCTTTCCTTATTACCCTTAGCCAATTTCGGGGATGAAATTTTGTTTTAAGGGGGGTAGATTGTAACATCCCGAATTTTTGCCAACCTGGGATTAGACATCCTTAGGCGATGGGTCGATCCTAACACCTTATTAACTTGTCAGAACTGAATCCCACAGTCTAAAATCACTCCTTAACCCATTTCCTTCACAAATCCCACCCTTCACCACCTTGTTCTTTAAATTTTCTAAGTACTTTCACATTAGACACTATCTTAAAGTTTAGGTGATGAAGAACAATACTTAAACTAAACATTGCTACAAAGGACTAAGTACCACCTCAGATCAAAATCACCCAGGACTAAATCCTTTAGAAATTAGGCGAGAATTAGCTAGTGTTAAACTAGAGTGCCTACGAAATTAGCACCAATCGCTTTAAATACGATCTGCAAGACCCAAAACTTGTAGAATCATTGACGCTAGGGTACCCTAAAATCTAGGATCAATCTCATTATCCGGCTGCTCTCGGGAGCATCTCGAAACTCCGTATCAGATCTGGACCGCACGTCGGAAGTCCAATTAACACGAAGTTAATGAATTAGGACGCCTTGCTGGGCTTGACAACCATCTTGGAAATCAAATCCAGATAGTGTCCCAGCGTTATTCGCTTGAGTTCGGAGTGAAGAGTGTGAGAAATGTGAAATTAATTCAAAATAAAATATCTTGAATAGTAATCTGGCACCTCTCGCTTGCGGATCAGTTTTAAGTAACCAGACCATCAGAATCAGACCAAATTACACCCTCGGATCAGGAGAAATTTCATAAACATTTACATGTACTCGGAATCTCCAATCGAGATCCGCTGACCGTTGAACTGAAACTGGTTCGCCACGCGTGATCTGAGAACCCTACTGGAACGAAAACTTAGTAGAACCTAGATCCATTGTCGGTGAGCTTAAGTCCGACCTTTGGCTCAAGGAGGCCCGCCAGAAGTCCTCCGTTGAGCTGAAACTGACCCGCTTTGGTTATAACCTAAGTATACTTTGACCTGGAGTCTGTTTCGGTGAGTTTTTAGGATATATAAGGACCTTAAATCCTCTCTCATTGCAGCTATACGAATTTGAGAGAAAACCTAGAGAGAGAAGAGAGAAAAGAGAGAGAAGTGTGGGAGCAGTGGGAGAACCTCCCTACCACTCTTCCCTGCCGCTATACGAGCTACACCGCTCCGTTTTAATCGCTTTCCGGGCGATTTCAGCTCCGTTTCTAGATATGAAACCCTAACCCTAATCTGATTTGGAGTGTTGATGGTTGTAAGTTATGAAATAGCTAACCTACTTCGTTCTTTAGGTGGCCAAACTGCCGTATACGGAAGCTTAGCAAACCTATCGACTTCGTTATGATTCTACGACAAAAGGTGTGGATTTTATGTGTATAGGTTATGGTTTTCAACACTTTCAATGTCAGATATGATAGATTCATGATCTGCATGCAATTGCACCTATATAAAGTGCTGTCTGTTTTCCGTTTCGATTAAAGATGAAAAATATGGAGTTCTACATACTCTAGGTATTTGTAGAAAGTACCGTATACGTACAAATTTTGGAAATGTGTTTGACATGATTAATTGTCGTATGAATATATTATATGTGGATAAATTACCTGTTTGACGAAAGAATTCGCCCTAATACATGTTTTGCTTATATACACTATGTATGTTGAAATTTTGTATTTTAGAAAATACCGTATACGTATAAATTTTGGAGATGTACTTGTCATGATTATTTGCTGTATGAATATATTATACATGGATAAAATACTCACTTGGCTAAAGGATAACCCTAATACATGTTTTGCTAACATACACCATGTATGTTGTAATAGTGTATTCTAAGTGTTTGTGTAAATGACTGAATGAGTATAGAATTCTCATTCGTGCTCGCAATGACTAATTGTCATGGATAATTGATTGTTATATTGGCGATACCCCTTTAACGAAAGGATTTGCCCAAAATCACGCCACGGCCTATATACACTACTAATATTAAAATGTGTGGCCCAAGTGTTTGTGAAAATGTTTAAATGAATATGGAACTTGGATTCCTACTCTCTATGACTATCTGTCGTGGGTGTACGCGTGTTATGTTTGGGGCAACTCCCTAGTGAAAGGATTTGGCTTAATACCTATGTGATCAACATATGTCATGTATGTTGATGTATGTAGCCTAAGTGTTTGTTGAAATGTCTGAATGAGTAGTAGTTAGTAAATTGTAATGTATAAGGGTGTTGAGATATGATTCTCAACTCTTTTAATTATGTGTATGATTTCCTTGGATAGCTGTGTGATTAGGAATTGAATATATACAAACTCATGCTTGTGTTGTGCTTCATAACATGCTCAATTGATTGTATGATTTGATCTATGTGATGCATATGTTTAAATTCATGTTTACTTTGTATGATCCATCATGGGTGATGGGGGAGTGGAGCAACGAGTGCGTGCAACAGCCCTGGTAGCCCTAAACGGATAATACCAGACCTTGATTGTATGAGTTAAATCTTGATCCACTACTGCTTTATCTATCTGCAATTGATTGTGTTTGGGGCTATGATTATAGTCCAGACAATCGGTACCATAGTTGAATTCCTGGCTGTGATTTATTTGCCACGTGAGATGTGTTCGACGAACTCGAGTCGTACTTCGGTTGACGATAGTGGTTGGCCACACGAAGTGCTCATGCGCTTCATATCGTTCAACTTGATGTGCGCTCGAGCTAGCCGAGATCGTCAAGTAACCCGATCTATCTTATGTATGTTCACCATGTTTGGACGCCTCTGCTTGAACCTAGGGTACCAAACTTACCAGTGGAATCCCTTTTAACTATGGTACCTCGATCCGCTAAGACTCATGAGCCGGGCATGGTGGTATGGGACATCGTGGTCGAGCTGTCGGCCTACGCTGGGGCCACGTGCCTCCCCGTAGTGACCAGTGAGCAACCAAACTCGTGAGCCGATTATGGTGGTATGGGACACTATATTCGTGTTGTCGGCCTACATTGATAAGGTGATGGGGGAGTGGCGCAACGAATGCGAGCAACAACCCTGACAGCCCTTTGTAGTGACCTCGAGCATACTCTGGAATCGCAGTGAGCCTTGGAGTTTTGCCACGGTGTATGGAGTATGAACTAGGCCTGTTTCTGTATAGTGATGAATCGTTAAAGAGGTGATGGGGGAGTGGTGTAACCTTTGTGCGTAACAGCCCTGGCAGCCTTTGCAGTGACCTAGAAAACACACCATCGTCTGAGATTAACTAGGATTGACGACCGTAGAATGGATCATGTTTGGGAATGATACAAGGGAGGTACCTTAGTTTCCCTATCCTGCTTTTTGAAATGGACTAATAATAACTCGGTAATCATGCTCATCATGTATTGCATGTGCCTGGAAGATGTGGAGCACTGAGGGATGAAAGCATGCCGCGAACGTGAGATGGTGTCGAACGAGGGAGGGTGTGGTGAGGGCATACATCATGACTGCATTCATACTTGCATTAATAAGAGTAGTTAGGAGTGTTTGATTTTACTGCTTGACTGAATTGATAACATGTTAACCTATGCTTTATTGTTCCACTGAGTTGATCACTCACTCCCACGTTACGGGATGGTGTTCCGAACACCCACCAGACTTTGTCTGATTTCAGATGGCGACGCTACTCCTGAAGCGGAGCCGAACTTTTGTGACGACGAGGATGCTTTCTCGTGTATGCGGTTTTCAGGCGGCTTCATGTGAGCCGTGCCTTGATCGACGGGGTTACAGGGATGTTGACTAGATGACACTACACATTTGGTATAATTTAAACTGTACTTGTAATTCATTAACCTGGTAACATTATCACACTCTGGAGACTCACCACTATTTTTATATATTTTATATATCTATCGCAGTCTTTCGCTTGTAATTTAACTGTCTCTGGAGTATGATATGCTGTTTTGGCTTAATCTCACTCATGTTCACTACATTAATGCAAACAATATTTAATCATCATTATCTATGTTGCATAAGTGATGTTCTGGAACTCGGGTGTTGAGTTATGCTCGACCCCCGATTTTCTGGGTGTTACATTGACCCAACCCTAAGCCTAGTCTTGGTATATCTTTTGTGTTGCGGATCAAGGAAGCAAAATACTCTTCGTCAACGAAGAGGAAGAGATCTTCGACGTTGTGCTTAACGGGACTCATTAACTTATTTGTAAGTATCTAGAGTCCAAGAGGACACTTGCGATCATTCCTTTATAGGATTGGGTCTTAAGTGGTTCTCGCCCTTTGAAGCCCTCGTAGGTGGCTTCCGACGGGAGTGTACATGGTGGGTGCATTGCGTGGACCCTTGCTCTGTGGAGAGCATAAACATCTGGTTAGGAGTGAACCAGTAAAACTCCCGGGTGCGTTGTGTGGACCCTTGCTCTATGGAGAGCATAAACATCTGGTTAGGAGTGAACCAGTAGAACTCCAAGGTTAGAGGCAAACCGAGTAAAAACCTCCGTGTAATGGTTAAAGGTGAACCTGATTTAAAACCTTGGGTTTGAGGTGAACCCTTGGAAACCTCCTTAGTGAAATCCGGTACACTTAAGGGTTAAGTGTGGTAGCCGGGAGTGGAGTAGATAAGTAGTCGAACCACTATAAAATGACTGTGTTTGCGATTGCTATTCCTCTATGTGTGTGTTCTATGTCAATGCTTTCATATTTATATATACCTGAGATCACACCTCACAAACTTACACAGTCATATCTATCATAAACTAGTTTGTATAACTGTTTACTTCTTTCAAAGTTTATGACTGGATCCTCTACCGGGCTTGGAAGCCAGTAGAGTTATTTTTGAGTAATCCTAATATATGTCTGTTGTTAGGATTAGTGTGATAGAATTTTAAATAAATTATAAAAACTTTTAAAAGTCCTATTCATCCCCCTCTAGGACATATTGGCATATTCCGACTTCAACTTAAGCGGTCTTCCCCACTATTTCAATTGGTATCAGAGCGGGTCTCTCTTCAAGGGCTTCACCGCCTAGAGAGTGATCTTGACTGAAGTTGGGAATATGGCCAAAGGAAAGGGCTCATCAGTCACCAGGCCTCCAGTATTTGACGGCTCAAATTATGCATACTGGAAGGCTCGGATGCACTATTTTCTGAGATCTTTGGATCATGATGTTTGGGATATAGTTGAGAATGGATATGTGCTGCCAACAGATCAAGTTGTACTAGATAGTGGCACAACTATCACAAAACCCAAATCCAAAGAGATGTGGACGATGTTCGACAAAGATAAACAGACCGGGAAAGCAAAAGCTATGAACGCCATCTACTGTGCCGTGTCCCAAGATATTTTTAATCAAATAAGCATGTGTGGGACATCTAAAGAAGCATGGGATCTACTAGAAACAACCCATGAAGGCACAAGTACTGTGAAAAGGTCTAAACTACAACTCTTGACTTCACAGTTCGAAAGTCTCAGAATGGAAGAGCATGAGACATTTATGGAGTTTTTCACCAAGTTGAACATCATTTGCAACTCCATGGGTGGATTAGGAGAAAAAGTTCCGGTTCCTAAAATCTGTAGGAAAATATTAAGATCATTGCCGGAACGGTTTAATCCTAAGGTAACAATAATTGAAGAGTGTAGAAATATTGATGAGATGAAAGTAGAAGAACTTGTAGGTTCCCTACAAACCTTTGAACTACACTTCAAGCCAACCCCTAAATCCAAAACAACTGCCCTAAAAATCTCAAAGGAAACAATTCATGAGGACAGTGAAAGCGAAAAGGAAGATGAAGATGAAGAAGTGGCTTTGTTGGCACAAAGATTCAGAAGATTCTTTCAGAAGAATCGCGACCGTCCCTCTAGAGAGAGAAAGGTGAACAACAAACTTCCTGCAGGCAAATTCGGTAGAAGAACCAAAGAACCACAATGCTATGCCTGTCGGGAGTATGGACACCTATCAACTGAATGTCCAAATAGAAAAACTAATGGCAAGGCAATGGCCACCACGTGGGATGATGCAGATGAGTCAAATTCAGAATCTAGTGACTCAGAAAGCAATGAAGACCAGAAATCTCCACTGCTTCGATCATTCCCACTGAATCTGAGAACGAGAAAGAACAACAAGCCACAGAATCATTTCCATCTGACAATGAGAAATCTGACAAAGAAAAAGAAGAAGAAGAAAATGATAAGCTACAAGATGCTTACAATCAACTTTATATCCATAGCATCAAAGTGACTAAAAGACTGAGAATATCTGAAAGTAAAAAACAATTGCTGCAAACAGATTTAGACAAAACTGTAGAAATTAATACACATCTGATCAATGATTTACAACAACATCACTCAGAAAATGATAGACTTGAGAGAATTATCACCTTCCTTAAATCTGAGACTGAAAAACTAAGCAAACAGGTTGAGCAATTAAAAGACAAGAATTTGCTCCTTCAAAATAAAAATCACACACTCCTGTTTAATCTAGAAGAGTCTAGAAAAAATGCCAAGAAAAACTGTATGTTTTCCCAGAGTGGTGAGAAGTTAGAAAAACTTTTAGGCATGGGAAAATGTGGAGAGGACAAAAAGGGATTAGGTTATTGAAAAGCTAGAACAAAAACTGAATATAATGCACAACCTTTTGAGAAAAATCTGTTGCCTCTAGTAGTAACATCAGACCTATCCCAGCTCGTCACAAAAATGGTAAGTCAGTTTATGAGCTGAACAAAAGAAATATGCAATCATCACCACTTGTACTAGTTGACAGGATGAAGGAGTCATTAAGTCATGTGGATGAATCAGATAAGATGAACAAATCTACCACAAGTAAAACCTTTGTCACAAAGTGGGTGATTAAGGAAAAGACAAATTGCCTTGTTACACATTCAGATCGTCTACCAGGCAATAAGGTCAAATGGTACCTTGACAGTGGTTGTTCAAGACATGTCACAGGTGACAAATCCCTTCTCTCCAACTATAAAAATCTTCATCAAGGGATAGCCACCTAGGAAGATGGAGCCACTGCCAATGTAATTGGACAAGGAATGATAAGAGGAATTGATTTGCTTAAAAATGAGAATGCTTTTTGCATAAAAGGACTAGCACATAATCTGTTAAGCATCTCTCAAATCTGTGATAATGGGCACGTGGTCAAATTCAACAAAGACGAATGCGATATCCTAGATCAATCAGGAAAATCAGTAATTAAGGGTCATCGCACAAACAACCACTGTTACATTATTATAGGAAAAGAAAGGAGTGATATTGAGAAACACTGAGAATGAAGAAACTAGCCCAGATCATGCATCAAAATCTGGATACCTTCTAAAATGATGTGTTTTTGTTGAGCTTCAAACGATATATCTGAGGTTTTTCACCTCCATTTTTTGTATAAACAACCAAATGCTTATAATTTTGTCTTGTACATAACTGTACAAAATTTTGTTGTATACTGACTATCATAGAAAAATTAAAAGTACACTTGAAGGGTCGAAAAAGAAAAATATTCATCTCCGACATACCTATCGATCTGTTATTCCCGATTAATCGATCATGAGTCGATATCATCGACATCTCTTCAAAATTTTGAAAGTCACATGATCGGGACTATTATCGAAGAAATTACCGATAACATCAAATGTGGATCATCGATATTATCGAATGTAAGTTCGATAAAATCGAAGACTCACGCCCGATAAAAGGTGATCGAATGAAAAAATCTTATTTTTTTGAAAAATTGTCTATGCTCTAATCCTCATCCAAGAAGACCATCGACGGGTCCCAGAAGCTTCAAGAGAAACGGGGATTATCTTTCCATTTCTTCCACTCCAGATTCTAACCTCACTTTTGATCTGGTACTGTCTGTCCTTTTAGAGAACCATCCTTACCATTGCCTATCTCTTACACTAAAAGATCATGAACAAAGGGAAATGTAAGTCTCTTTCTCAGTCTTCAAAAGGAAAGGTGAAACAACCCAGTTTGCATCAACTCACACCATCGAGAAGGCATCCGGCCACCATTGTTGAACGTCTGGTTCTTAACAGTGCCATTGAATCTTTTGGCGTGGACCTTCTTCTAGAAGTAATTGGATGGCAAAATATTCTGAATCTTGGTGGTACTTATCAAATTGGAGTGATCCATGACTTCCTCAGTAAAAGTCAGGTTATTTGTGTCGATCCACCTTGCATTCAAGTAAAATTGATGCATTACTCCAAGCACATCACTCCCATCACCTTGGGTAACCTCTTAGATCTCCAAGTCACTCGCATTCCTGTCACCAGTCGGAATCTAAATGGTCTTGGTTTTGGGTGAGATAACTCGAGCACTATGCCAGGGAACTACTATTTCACGAAACGATAATAATTCCCTTCATATTAATCATCTTGGACCCTTTTAAAATCCTCCACAGTATTTTTGGGTCCAATGTCTATCCTTGTGATGTGAATGGTAATCATTTGTCTCCCTTTGTGCTAAATGTGTTGTATGATGTATATCAGGAAGTTCAAGTGTGCCTTCTAACACTTCTTCTTAAACAGCTAATTTGGGTCATTCAAGAAAATCATCAGGATACATTAGCTTTTCCTGTACTCATCCGTAAATTAGCTCATCATGTTGGCATTCCTGCCACATCTGATACAGTATATACAGAAAGATGGTTTGACAGTGATTCGGCTTAGGAGGCTCAATAGTTGTGCCTTCCTTCAGCCCTTCCGAGAATAGCGCTCCCTTGCAGTCGGCTGCCCCATATCCGTCATATCCATGGTGATCCAACCGAACGCCACTACTAAGTCCGGAGTCTATAACAAACTGTCAAACTCACCACCTCGAACGCCACCTACTGAACGGTATGGTGAGCATGGAGGAGCGACTTCATAATTGTGAGAGACGTCTCACCGTGATTGAAGAAAAAGTTGATACGCTCCAGCAAACTAATCAGCAGGTGGTTGACTTACTCACACGTGGTGAGTCTTGAAAGCGGTAGAAGCTGATTGTGGAAGTTCTAATTCTCTAATTTTTTTTAGATAACTGTGAATTTTGTTGCCAAGCTTAGGCAGTTGATTTTGGACAATTGGACACGTTAGCTTCATTTTGTATATGGCCATGTATGATTCATATCTTTAATGCCATATTTCTGTTTTTCTTAAGCTCCCCTGGTTTATCAAAGTTTCTGATATGCATTGCATATGACTTTATTGCTTATTTTATTTGCATTCATATCTTCTGAAAATGATGTATGTTTTGAAATGATTTCATCCTTATACATCGATATCTGTTGTTGCTCCCACATGCTTCTTTGAACTTCAGTCAATATCACTTGCTATATCATTGCTAAAGACTGACAAAAAGGGGGAGAACAGTTCAAAACACCCCGAGCGAAAAATTGTATATCTAATGTTGTTGCAGGTGTGAGGGGGAGCAGCTGCACCAAGAAAGGGGGAGTTTTAAAGTAAGGGGGAGCAGATACTTCTAGAATGTGTACATGGGGTAGAAAAATTGTAAAATTGTGTAAATGCATGTACACACAATTTAGGGTGTGTCTAGAAGTGTTGTAGGGTGTTTTGGGTATTTTGTCACGTAATTGACAAAGGGGGAGATTGAAAGTGCACCTGCTAGTGCCCTGGTTTGTCAAGTTACATGAGTAGTGGGTCAGACCGTCTACAGAGCTCGATAGGAAGAACAATTCAAGTGTCTGCCTCATCCGGATGTGTGGGAGCTCGCAATAGGTAAATCATAGCCTCACATCCCATGTTCCAAAACACTAGGTGATTAAAACCCTTAAAACAAGATAGACATCTTAGGGTTTTTAAGGTGAGAAAACTTTTTTCAAATAGGAAAATCTCTAAGTTTTTCTCACCTTGTCGATCTAATCGAAGTACCCTCGATATGATCGACCTGCACTGTCGATGTCCTCGATACCTTACCGATATTATGGATATGAGGACCAAAAATGTCCAGCAACTAAATATTCATCTGGATGGATTTATCGATGTATCGATACACCTATCGATATCATCGATAAAAGTACTAAGTATGTCTAGCAACTTCACAACATATCTGGACGAATTATCGATGTATCGATACACCTATCGATATCATCGATATTCAAATCTCGAGCCCATCGGGAGTGGCTCGATAAGATCGACAGGCAGTTTTCTAGCGCCCCTATTTTTTAATGAAAATCTCAAATTCCTTCGATATATTGATGACCGTCCGATATGATCTGAATTCAAATATCGATAAGATCGGAGGTCCATCGATGATATCGATTGTGGGCGCGCATTTATTACAGCAATTATTTCAGGTTGTTTTTAACTATGTCGGGGGCCCTTCGATAGAATTGATATTCAAATATCGATGATATCGGCACCAGGTCGATTGCATCGAACAAGGACACAAATTGTCCAGCAAGCTTAAAGATAAATCCGCTGGATTTATCGATGCATCGACTCTGATCTCGATATCATCGACATTCAAATTCTGATGATCTCAACGGTTCCCCCGATCATTGATGAAAACCTGAAATATCTCAAAGTCAAGTCTCTCTCATTTTTTAAATGTCGATGGATCGATCCTGTCATCGATGGAATCGGAGTTCGAAATCCGATGACATCAACCATGGTTTCGATTCATTGACCAATTGGTAAGAAGTTTCAAAAGCGTATGACATTGAGTCCGAGTCATCGAGCAGACCATCGATGCTATGGAGAGTATACGCTCGATGATATCGAACTCTGTCATAAATGTGACCGTTTTATATCCGTTGGAACTTTTTACCTCTATATAGAGGACTTGTCTTTTGTTGCTGTGAGAGAAGAAGAGAGAGCTTTTAAGTGTTTCAACTTATATCCTATATCTAAAGCCCTTTCTCTCAAGGGAGTTCATCCTTCAATCCACCCACATCATTGATATTCAATAGAGTGGATTGGGGAATGAACTTCCGCATTCAAGGATCCTTCAGCTACTATCTTAATGGAAAATCATTGAGCTGGGATGCCTTGAATGCATAAGAGTGGAACTACTCTACCTTTATTATCGGAAAACCTTTAGAGAGTAGGATTCCTTCTCAACCTTGGCCCAACCTTAAGCCTAGTCTTGGTATATCTTTTGTGTTACGGATCAAGGAAGTAGAAGACTCTTCGTCAACAAGGAGGAGGAGATCTTCGGCGTTGTGCTTAACGGGACTCATTAACTTATCTGTAAGTATCTAGAGTCCAAGAGGACACTTGCGATCATTCCTTTCTAGGATTGGGTCTTAAGTGGTTCTCACCCTTTGAAGCCCTCGTAGGAGGCCTCCGGCGGGAGTGTACGTGGTGGGTGCGTTGTGTGTACCCTTGCTCTGTGGAGAGCATAAACATCTGGTTAGGAGTGAACCAGTACAACTCCCGGGTGCATTGTGTGGACCCTTGCTCTATGAAAAGCATAAACATCTGGTTAGGAGTGAACAGTAAAACTCCAGGGTTAGAGGTGAACCGAGTAGAAACCTCCGTGTAAAGGTTGAAGGTGAACCTGAGTTAAAACCTTAGGTTTAAGGTGAACCCTGGGAAACCTCCTTAGTGAAATCTGGTACACTCAAGGGTTGAGTGCGGCAGCCGGGAGTAGAGTAGACAAGTAGTCGAACCACTATAAAATGACTGTGTTTGCGATTGCTAGTCCTCTATGTGTGTGTTCTATGTCAATGCTTTCATATTCATATATACCTGAGATCACACCTCACACACTTATACAGTCATATCCATCATAAACTAGTTTGTATAACTGTTTACTTCTTTCATAGTTTGTGATTGGATCCTCTACCGGGCTTGGAAGCCAGTAGAGTTATTTTTGAGTAATCCTAATATATGCCTGTTGTTAGGATTAGTGTGATAGGATTTTAAATAAATCATAAAAACTTTTAAAAGTCCTATTCACCCCCCTCTAGGACATATTGGCATATTCCTACTTCAACTCAAGCGGTCTTCACCGCTATTTCATCGATTACAATGAAATCTTTGCTTCAGTTGCTCGCCTTGAATAATCAGACTTTTTATATCCATTGCATGCTTTAAAAAGTTTAAAATTTATTAAATGGATGTAAAAAGTGCTTTTTTGAATGGTGATTTACATGAAGAAGTATATGTTGAACAACCTACAGGGTTTGAAGACCCTAAGCTTACTGATCATGTATACCGTCTTAAAAAAGCTCTCTATGGTCTAAAACAAGCTCCCAGAGCATGATATGAGAAATTGACTAAGTTTTTACTAAGTCATAACTTTCAAATGGGAAGTGTTAATAAAACATTGTTTATTAAAAAACATAATGAAGATATCTTAATGGTTCAAATCTACGTTGATGATATTATTTATGGATCTACCTGTATTAACATGACTATTGAGTTTGCAGATTTGATGAAATCTCAGTTTGAAATGAGCATGGTTGGGGAATTGAATTATTTCCTTAGGTTACAAGTACAACAACGACCTGATGGAATGTTGATCTCTCAATCTAAATATTTTATGAATTTGATTAAGAGATTTGAATTTGAGAATGGTAGGAATTTTGATACTCCTATGAGTACAACCTTGAAACTCTCAAAAGATTCTGCAGGTAAAAATGTGGATCCGAAATTATATCGGAGTATGATTGATAGTTTACTTTACTTAACTGCTAGTAGACCTGATATTGCTTTAAGTGTTGGTATTTGCGCTAGATATCAATCTGATCCTAAAGAATCGCATTTAATTGTCGTTAAACGAATTATGCGATATGTCGCAAGCACTGTTAATCTCAGTCTCTGATATCCTCATGAGACTAGTGTTCAATTAGCTGGGTACTTGGATGCTGACTGGGCTGGTAATCTTGATGATAGAAAATCTACCAGTGGTGGTTGCTTTTATATTGGAAACCGTTTAGTTTCTTGGCTTAGCAAGAAACAAAGTTCTATATCACTTTCAACTGCTGAAGCTAAATATATCACAGCTGGTAATGCGTGCACTCAGCTTGTTTGGATGAATCGTATGCTAAGTGATTATGGAATTAAACATGATTCTATGTTATTATATTGTGATAATACCAGTGCCTTAAATATTTCAAAAAATCCAATTCAGCATTCTCGTACTAAGCACATTGACATTAGATTTCACTATATTCGTGAATTATTAGAAGAAAAAGTTATATCTGTGGAATATATCCCTATCGAGAACCAACCTGCTGACATTTTCACTAAACCTCTCGACAAAAGCAGGTTTAACAAAATGAAATTTGATCTTGGCATGTGCATTCTAAAATGATTATTTATGCCTATTGTACCATAGTGTATATTTTGCTATATTAAAATTTAATTTTTTTTGTGAAATATGCATAAAATCAAATTCTTGGTGTTGTTCGACCAGTCGAGAATTTCCTCGACCTGTCGTGTCACGACCGGTTGAAGCCAACCCACGACCAGTCGTAAATCGCGGTGATTGACTTAAATTGGAGAAAATTTCATTTCTTCCTTATTTCATCTTTCTTCTCCGACTAGCCGACCCTCGACCAGTCGAACCCACCTTTCAAATCCTTAGAGGTTAGTGTTCCATTTGCTTATTTCTTATGGATTTGTGTTAAGTTTGCTTCTATTCTTTCTTGAACTTGTCTATTTCTAGTTTTGTTGAGATTTGGTGTTTTTCCACTCTTAAAATCTGATTTGAGAAAACCCACTTCTCAATCCTTTGCAACTCTTTATTTTCTTGAAATCCTTGTTGAAAATGACATCTAGAGGTAAAAAGACAACGTCCCATGGTCCATCTTCATCCAGATCTACTCCTCTTACTAAGCGTCATCTTCGGGACCCCGATGATGATCCTTCTTATGTTCGGGACATCAGATTCCGTAATGTTATTGTGGAACATTCAGTTGATGTTAATCATGTTGCTCCATTTGATATTCTCCCTATTCTTCAAACTGTAGGTTGGGATAACTTATTACATTGGGGTGGGCCTGCATACTGGTCCATTGCCCAATCCATGTTCGCATGCATAAGTACTTTTTCTCTGAAAAATTTAACTTTTAATATCGTCATAAGAGAAGGATTATTTAATGTTGATCGTCATTTGATTTCAGCTCTTATGGAAATACCTGTCAATGATGAGGGCATTCCTATTCATACCTTATCTGACAAACCCTCAGTAACTGAAAAACGCATGCTTACTAGAGACTTATGTAATTTGGATGCTCAATGGACACATAAAGGGAATGCACTCCCTTCAAAGTTTCTATTACCCAAATACAGAGTTCTTCACAAGATTTTTGTATCTAACTTGTATCCTCGATCTGACAATAAATTTGAGTTGACGTCCTTCATGGTTCGTGTTCTTCATGTTGTTGCCAGAGGTGCTAATATCTGTTTATCATCCTTGATTTGTCACCACATTATTTAGTTTCGACTCTATCCAGGTCATAGTGAAATCCCTTTTGCTTATTTGATGATTATGTTGGCTAAGCATATGTTAGTCGACATGCCTACTGAAGAAGCCCATATCCATCATCTGATATTTAACAATACTAACCTTAATAAGATGAAGCTGGATATGCTTCCTAGTCAAGGTGATGGTAATGCTGGTGCCGAAGCTGGACATGAGGAAGAAGTTGATGATCTTCCTCCTGATGATATTAACATGGATGATACTTTTGAAGAACTTGATTCTGATTCTGCTAATGATCCTGATTATGCACCTTTTGAGTTTGATGCGCGTTTGCGTGGATTGGAAGAGAAAGTTAAAATAATGAATATTAAAATAGATAGTATGAATGTTGCCCAGAATTTATAGTTTAAAAATATGCGCAAATATCTTAGGCGCTTGAACAAGGGCTTGTATCAACTTGATCCTTCCATCCCTGCTCTTTCATCTGGCTCATATTAGTTCATTTTCTTTTATTGGACTGTAATAGCTTTATATCTCTACTATCTTTCAGTTTGAGAGCTGGTTGCTACTGTTGACTTAACTCTAATTTTGAATTATATGTCTTGAATTATCCTTTCTCACATATAGCATCTCTTTTTAACTCCTCATCTATTTGTTCCTTACTTCCTTTGTCCTCTTGTGACAAAAAGGGGGAGAATGTTGGATGTATGTTACTCAGGGGGAGTATGGAGAGTATGTGTTGAGAGTATGGAGAGTATGTGTTGAGATGTATTGAGGTGGAAAGATATAGATATATTGAAGTAACTTGCAGGTTCATGTCATGTCATGCTACTTTGTTCATGCTATTATGTATATGTGCCGGTTGTTGGGATTTTTGTCCTTCGGAATCACACAGATCTAGATCTAGGATGGTAATCCAATAGCACCAAGCACATACACAAGAAAAGAGAACACACAGATTTAACGTGGAAAACCCTTGCGAGAAAAAACCACGGCACAAAGCGACAGATCACCACTATGAAAGCATCAATTACAAAGAGAGAGGACTTACCGATTCGAACAACCTCGAATCTCACCCTTGCTAACCCCTTTGAAACCCTGGAACCCTTTTAGGAACCCTTGGAAATACCTTTAGAAAGTCTTAGAATCAATCAAAAGAATAGCCCTAGGGACCCCAATTTATAGTTTTGGCAACTCCCTTTCGCATCCCAGTTGCGAAAGGACTTGCGACACAAAATCCTTGAAACTCCTTTCGCATCCCAGTTGCGAAAGGACTTGCGTCACAAAATCCGCGAAACTCCTTTCGCATCCCAGTTGCGAAAGGACTTGCGACACAAAATCCGCGAAACTCCTTTCCGCATCCCAGTTGCGAAAGGACTCAGATTTAAGACATCTCGCAACACCGGTTGTATATGTGCGTGCCGGTTGATATTAACAAGTGCATGATTCAATAACCAGATATTCTGTTTATGAAATATATCTTGTACGTGTGTGTTTTGTCACTAATTTGATAAAGGGGGAGATTGTAAGTGTTATAGTTGATAGCCTCATTATATTGTCAAATTTGTGGTGCCAAAGACATTGTATGTATCTTGTTATGAAGTTTGCATACGGGAAGAACAAAGCTCTACATATGATGTGCCAAGTCTCACAAGATTAGCTTCGATAAACAAGCAATGTTCACAAGTCAAGAAGTCTCGAGAATGTGAGATTGTTCAACTTTCAAGTCTCAAGATCTCAAGTTCAAGCTACTCCAAGATCTCAAGTTTCATTATGCTCAAGGTCACTCATCTTTAAGTTTCAATGTCCTTACTTCACTATTGAGGTATAACTGACCTTAGGTTGACCTTTAGAGTAGGCCATTTTGGATACATAAGTCATATCATTTATATAAGTGAGTTTGGTGTGTTCGAAGACTACTCCTGGACTTTGTTCGACTAGTCCTAGCACTGCTTCAACCAGTTTTAGAATTTCTTGGACCAGTTGTAAGTTTGTTACAATATTCAGAAATTTTTTGTTAAGCTTCGACTAGTCCTAGGGTCTCTTCGACTAGTCGTATGAACAGTGCCGACTGATCCTTCGACCAGTCGTAGACCTACGACTCAAACTCCAGCGATGAAATTAGACTTGCTACGACTAGTCGTGTGCAACCTTCGACCAGTCGCAAACTACCTTCGACCAGTCGTGAAACGACCTTATCTTATCACGCTCGAATTTTCAAATATCAATTGGTCCTACGACCAGTCGTAGCGACTTAAGACTAGTCGAAGACGTGTTTGCTCACCTATAAATAGAGCACGAATCTCAGAATAAAAGATGAAATTCAAGCTAATTTAATTCGGTCTTCTGAGAGATTGTTCTGTGCTCCATTCAAGCTAAGTATGCTTATTTAATATTCTCTTTCTTTAGCTTTGTTAATTGATTTTGTTTCTTGCATTCCAATCTAGTCTGTAAAGAGGAAGTTTTATTTCCCTTTTACTGGAATCAAAATCAATTCAAGCTAGCCCGTTTGTTTTAATTTAAAATCTATTAGAAACTAGAACCATTATAAAGTGAGTATTGGACATTGATCTTGAACATTCAAATCTCTACTCCAACTCGGTTCTTTTTAGGCTGCTACAACGAAGGAGAAATTTAGGTTTTTTACATTTATTGTAAATTCATTTATTTTGGTTTTATTTGAGGTTAAGCCAGAAAAATCTCAAAGTTGTTTGTTATTTGAGGAGAGCCAGAAAACTCAGAAGTGAGGGTTTTTGAATTGTGTAAGCCCTTTGAAAAGACACAATTGTAAAGGTTTTGGGTGAACCTGTGAAAACCTATTTGATAGTGAACGCTAATATCCCTCGTGTGGGGATATTAGGAGTGGAGTAGCATTCTGTGTGGCTGTTGTTGAACAGTTGGTGTACACATAGGCGAACCACTATAACTCTTTGTGTTGTGTGGATGTGTGCTTCATTTTTCTATCTTTGATTATTCAGTTGTGGAATGTACGTGGATGAGAATGTTGTAATCATTTTATTTCAAGCTCAGTGGGAATGTTGTAATAGTTTAGATTTATATTTTAGCAATTTATCTCTTGCTATTCCTTTATTTGTTTGAGCTTCAGTTTCTCTACTTGTTCTAGTAAGGTTGCCCTGCCATTTTTATGGTGCATGGTTGTCCTTAGAACAATCAATATTTGAAGTTACATTTTATTCCTCAGTATAGTTTTATTTATTCCTCTTCGGTTCGAGTTTTTGATACAAAGACCTTTTTTAGAAATCAGGTTGTCCTACCATAAACTTTGGTTTTTGGTGTAAGGTTGTCCTTAGAACAACTTTTGTATCAACCTCTCAATACTTGTTTATTAAGGTTGCTTTTTCATTTCAACATTGTGAATTGATTTACATTGTTCGGCTATCTATTTATTAAATTCCGCTATAATTATTTTAAATTTGGTGTAAGGCTATCTCATTTCAAAATCCTTTCAGGGTTTAGGGATTTGAGTTTCGGTTTAGGTTTAGGTTTAGGAATTCGGGTTCAGGTTCGGATTTAGGATCGGGTTTAGGTTTAGGTTTTCGAGTTTAGGGTTCGGTTTAGCTTATAGACTTAGGTGTAGGTTTAGGTTTAGGGATTTGAGAATAGGTTTAGGTTTAAGTTTAGGTGTAGGGTTTAGGGATTCGGATTTGGGTTCGGATTCGGGATCGGGTTTAGGATTAGGTTTTCAAGTTTAGGTTTAGGTTTAGGTTAGGGTTATTGGTTTAGGATTAGGTGTAGGTTTAGGTTTTGGCTATATGTTTCGGTTTAGGTTTAGGTGTAGGGTTTAGGGATTCAGATTTGGGTTCGGGATTAGGTTTAGGATTAGCTTTTCAAGTTTAGGTTTAGGTTTAGGTTAGGGTTATAGGTTTAGGATTAGTTGTAAGTTTAGGTTAAGTGAATTAAGTTTAGGTTTAGGTTATAGGTTTAGGTTTAGGTTTAGGGATTTGAGAATAGGTTTAGGTTTAGGTTTGGGAATTCGGGTTCGGGTTCGGGTTCGGGATCGGGCTTAGGTTTAGGTTTTTGAGTTTAGGTTTTGGTTTAGGTTATAGGTTTAGGTTTAGGTGTAGGTGTCAGTTTAGGTTTAGGGATTTGTTTATAGGTTTAGGTTTAGGTTTAGGCTTAGCATTTAGGGGTTCGGGATCGGGTTTAGGTTTAGGTTTTCAAGTTTAGGTGTTGGTTTAGGTTAGGATTATAGGTTTGGGTTTAGGTGTAGGTTTAGGTTAAGTGAATTAAGTTTAGGTTTAGGTTTAGGGATTTGAGAATAGGTTTAGGTTTAGCTTTAGGAATTTTGGTCCGGGTTCATGTTGGGGATCAGGTTTTGGTTTAGGTTTTCGAGTTTAGGTTATAGGTTTAGGTTTAGGTGTAGGTGTAGGTTTAGGTATAGGGATTTGAGAATATGTTTAGGTTTAGGTTTCGGCTTATGGTTAGGGATTCAGATTCTGGTTCGGGATCTGGTTTAAGTTTAGGTTTAGGTTAGGGTTATAGGTTTAGGATTAGGTGTAGGTTTAAGTTAAGTGAATTAAGTTTTGGTGTACGTTTGGGTTTAGGTTATACATTTAGGTTTATGTTTAGGGATTTTAGAATAGGTTTAGGTTTAGGTTTAGGTTTAGGTTTTCGAGTTCGGGATCGGGTTTAGGTTTAGGTTTTCGAGTTTAGGTTTAGGTTGAGGTTATAGGTTTAGGTGTAGGTTTAGGTTTAGGGATTTGAGAATAGGTTTAGGTTTAGGTTTAGGCTTAGGGTTTAGGGATTTGGATTCGGGTTTGGGTTTGGGATCGGGTTTAGGTTTAGGTTTTCAAGTTTAGGTGTTGGTTTAGGTTAGGGTTATAGGTTTAGGATTAGATGTAGGTTTAGGTTAAGTGAATTAAGTTTAGGTTTAGGTTATGGGTTTAGGTTTAGGTTTAGGGATTTGAGAATAGGTTTAGGTTTAGGTTTCGAAATTCGGGTTTGGGATCGGGTTTAGGTTTAGGTTTAGGTTTTTGAGTTTAGGTTTAGGTTTAGGTGTAGGATTAGTTTTAAGGATTTGAGAATAGGTTTAGGTTTAGGTTTAGGGTTTAGGGATTTTGATTCGGGTTTGGGAGTGGCATCGGGTTTTGGTTTAGGTTTAGGTTTAGGTTAGGGTTATAGGTTTAGGATTAGGTGCATGTGTGTTTAGGTTAAGTGAATTATGTTTAGGTTATAGGTTTAAGTTTAGGTTTAGGTGCATGTATGTTTAGGTTAAGTGAATTAAGTTTAGGTCTAGGTTATAGGCTTAGGTTTAGGTTTAGGGATTTGTGAATAGGTTTAGGTTTAGGTTTAGGAATTCGGGTTTGAAATTGGGTTTAGGTTTAGGTTTAGGTTATAGGTTATAGGTTTAGGTTTAGGTTTAGGTGTAGGTTAGGCTTAGGGATTTGAGAATAGGTTTAGGTTTAGGTTTAGGCTTAGGGTTTAGGGATTCGGATTCAAGTTCGGGTTTAGGTTTAGGGTTTCAAGTTTAGGTTTAGGTTTAGGTTAGGGTTGTAGGTTTGGGATTAGGTGTAGGTTTAGGTTAAGTGAATTAAGTTTAGGTTAAGGTAATAGGTTTAGGGATTTGAGAATAGGTTTAGGTTTAGGTTTAGGAATTATAGTTTTGGGTTCGGGTTTGGGATCAGGTTTAGGTTTAGGTTTTCGAGTTTAGTTTAGGTTTAGGTTTAGGTTATAGGTTTATGTTTGGTTTAGGTGTAGGTTTAGGTTTAGGGATTTGAGAATAGGTTTAGGTTTAGGTTTATGCTTAGGGTTTAGGGATTCGGATTCGTGTACGGGTTCAGGATCGGGCTTAGGTTTGGGTTTTCAAGTTTAGGTTCAGGTTTAGGTTAGGGTTATAGGTTGAGGATTAGGTGTAGGTTTAGGTTAAGTGAATTAAGTTTAGGTTTAGGTTATAGGTATAGGCTTAGGTTTAGGGATTTGAGAATAGGTTTAGGTTTAGGTTAAGGAATTCAGGTTAGGGTTCGGGTTCGGGATCGGGTTTAAGTTTAGGTTTAGTGTCACGCCCCAAACCCGGAAATCAGATTCACAGGAATCCTGATCGCCGAATCTGGTGCCGACAGCCTCCGTAGTACCCCATTGTCGACTCCTAGCGTCCATACGCCAGATTCCGATTCTCGGATCCTACAAGGAGGATTTTTTTTGTGTACATTTAACTCGTAATAAATATAACCACAAGCATACCCAAATGATAAAGGCAACATCATCATCACATATCCACTAATATAATCATTTGATTACAATACTGAAGGAAATACATAAATTGAAAATCAAGCTCCAGAAGAACCACTGCATGCTCCAAGCTCAGCACTACTGTAACCTAACATCACCTGCACACATCTATCATGCATAAGCATATAGAAAGCTTAGATGGTGGTGTAAGTGTGTGCACAAGGTAAGTGCGAAGTATTCAATACAATGCCATCATCATACAGTACCGAAAATACTGGTAATCCATAAATCGTACAATATCGGAATAAGCAAAATTACTAGCAAGATCATGAATTACCAGAGTAAGCAGAAATACTGACAAGAGCAAGAATTATCAGAGTAAACAGAAATACTGGCAAGATCATAAATTATACGATAACAGAGTAAGCAGAAATACAGACAAATCCATGAGTCAATCAATATCAGAATACGAAATATAGAACAGCTGTGCAAATGAGGAGTCATAAAGAGCCAAATATCAAATGCCGAGGATGCGATGGAGTATGTAATTTCTGATGAGTCCATGAATAGTGTCAATCGTATCTAGACCATATAAATGCAGAAGCACAGTAACCCAAAATACCATATTTCGTAGTTGTAATGCAATATGCGGTGCGAATGGAATGACCATGCTGGAGTGTGAAGTCGGGATAATAGTACGTAGTATCGCAGGCTATGGGGTCCATCACAAGGGGCTTCTATCCAAACAAGTCCCATACCTAAATTTCGATAGTCAGACTCAATGTGGTAAACTCCTGATCTCAGGTTAGTCGCGCGCCCAACCGAAATCCTAGCCATACAAAGTACATGTAACAAATAGTTGCGCACCACCAACTCGAGTGGATAGTGAATGAATGAGTGAATGAGTATACAACTCCTAATCAATAAGTCCACATATCAGTACGGTTCATCTCTGCGATCATCATTGGGGTCTAGTACACTCTACATGCAATCGCCGCCCACTGGACACGCAACTATGCAAGTGGAAGAGACCTCATCATCCGCCTGGCCAGTAGTCAGCCAATATCTACCCGGCACGTCGATAGCGGACCCATTCACGAGCTGGTCAAACTCAGCCTAGCAATGCTCCCTATCCTCGGGCGAGTAAGGCCACACCCCCTCCCAACCGACCACCACATAGTGGGAGACGCGGCCTCCTGGTATTCGGTACTCGGGCGCTTATGTATTGAAATGGCCAAGCTATGGGGGGTGAATAGGACTGCCAAATTAAAGTAAAATCAGCGGAATAAAATTAAATAGATAGCCTTACAATTATAGATCAATTCACAAAGCTGTAATCAATTCAATCTCAACAAATAAGTATTGAGAGGTTGATACAAATTTAGTTCTAAGGATAACGTTACACCATAATAAACAAGGGCTTATGGTAGGACAACCTTATTTCTAGAACGTCTTTTGAATCAATATCTCAATCTGAATAGAAATAACTAAATAACAAGGAATTGAAATAAAGTGCAGAAATAAAGATCTAACTTATTACAACACTCCCCACACTTGCTTGAAATGTAAATTGTTACAACATTCACATCCACGAGTAAATTCCACAAAATTGAATGATAAATGATATGAAATTTAAGCAAGCATTCAATCCACAAGACAAAGAGTTATAGTGGTTCGCCTGTGTGTACACCAACTGTCTTTCAACAGCCACACAAAATGCTACTCCACTCCTAATATCCTCATACAGGGGATATTAGCATTTACTATCAAATAGATTTTCACAGGTTCACACAAAACCTTTACAATTGTGTCTTTTTAGCTCGGGCTTACACAATTCAAAACCCACACTTCTGAGTTTTCTGGCTCTCCTCAGATAACCACACAAATTGAGATTTTTCTGGCGAATCTCAAACAAAAATCAAAATAGAATGGAATTTATAAAATTGTAAAATACCTAGATTTCTCCTTTTCGTAGCAGCCCGGTAGAACCAATTGGAGTAGATATTTGAATATAGAAGTTCAATGTCCACAACTCACTTTAATATGGTTCTAAGTTCTAATTGATTTTAGATTTAAACCAATTGGGCGTAGTTATATTTGATTTTGATTCCAAGAAGAAGGAATACGTCAATTCCTCTTTTCAAATGAGATTGGAATATAGAAACAAAATCAAATTAAATAAGCTACCAAAAAGTGAAAGAAAGTATGCACAAAATAGCTTAAAAACAAACCCAAACTTATCTCAGAGTGGAGCTTTAAATTCACTTAATTTTCAATATAAAACTCTGAAATTCGTGTGCTATTTATAGCTGCAGAAATTTGTCTTCGACTGGTCCTAGGGTCACCACGACTGGTCTTGGAATAAACTGATTTTTGAATTTTTGAGCGCGATCGCATCAGACCGTTGTACGACTGGTCGTAGGCAGTCCACGACTGGTCGAAGGTAGCCCACGACTGGTCGAGACCCCTCTACGACTGGTTGTGCAACAATTGATTTAGTCGCTGGAGTTTGAGTTGAAGCATTACGACTAGTCGAAGGTCGAGTCGAGACCATCCCACGACCGGTAGAGAAGACTCTAGGACTGGTCGTAGCCAAACCAGAAAATCTGATAAAATACAACAATTCTAAGACTTGTTCTTGAACTTCTTAGACCGGTCGAACTAGTGCTAGGACTGGTCGAACAAGGTCTAGGACTGGTCTTAGAATAGACCAAAAACGTGTAATAATATTCATTTGAATTATGTATCCAAAGTGACCTACCCTAAGGTCAATCTAATGGTCCATCAAACCAGGAATATGAAGTATGGACATTGAATACTTCATTCGCTTAAGACTTTGATCTTTACGAAGCTTGAGTTCTTCTTGATGTAGCATGACTACTTCACAGGCTTTAATGTCACTATGAGTTGTACTTGAGTCCCGTACTTTTATTTGAATCTCGAACTTCCATTTGCACTTGAATCTTGAACTTTCACTTGCACTTGAACTTGAGTCTTGACCCTGAGTGCTTCTTTAAAATCTTCTACATTGTAGCTTGAACTATCATGAGGCTTGAAGAATTCTTTAAACTCGACTTCAAGTGTTGACAAGGTGTCTCGAACAGATTTATCAAGATATAAACACAAGACATACGAAGAAGTTTTAACACACAAAATTTGACAATCAAAGAGGAATCAATTCATAGCACTTACAATCTCCCCCTTTGTCAAATTTGCGACAAAACAATCTCATACTTTAATAAGATAAGCATCACATAGTATAATAACGAATCATGTACCAGTTGTCATAAGATAAGCATCCTCTAAACTTTCCTTGAGACAACTCAACTCCCCTAGAGTTAGTACACCTCAACTCCCCCTGAGTAGGCATATGGTGTTACCCCCATCATATCACACATCAATCACAATCCATAGGAATAGAATTCACAAATTCTCTCCCTTTTTGTCAAAATATGACAAAGGAAGAAACACAGATAGGATATGAAAGGCAGAAATAGAGATAGCAACTCAAAAAGACAGAATGATAAAAAGTTCAGAGTTAAGATGATTACATAACAAGTGATCAAGGTGAGTCAGAGTACATATCAAAAGAGTTATAAAGTGAAGTGTAAAATAGGCATCCACACAACCAAAAAAGGTAAATTAGTAAAGTTATTAAGACCAAAGATAAACATTCTCAATCTGAACCAGAAATGGAGCAGGAATGTTAGGATCATTTTGATGAAGGCTCTTCTGTAAGCGTCTAAAATATATGCGCGTATTTTAAATTGTTGATTGTGCCCAACATTCATCTGTTTTACCTTTTCCTCTAATGCACTAAGACGTACATTGAAACCAGATGGTTCAAAGTTTGGATCATTTCCAGAATCAGAATTAATTTCATTAAAAATATCATCCATGTCAATATCATCTGGCGGCAACTCATCTCGTCGACACCAATCTCAGCTTCAGCAGCAGTTTCAGCAGCAGCTTCATCCGCACCAACATTAATTTGACCAGGAGCCAATTCCAACTTCATTTTATTCAGATTGGAATTGTTAAATATGAGGTGTTAGATAGGAGCTTCACCGACGGGCATAGCAACTAACATGTGAGTGGCTAATACATTCAACAGATATCCAAATGGAATATCACCATGACTAGAATGACTACAAATTTGAATGATAGAGGAACAAATCAATGAGGGCAAACAGATATTAGCACTAGTAATGATTGAGTACAAAATAGGAACCATAAACAGAGTTAACTCAGTCTTGTTTCCAGAGCGGGGATACAAAATAGAAGTGAAGATACGATGCAAGACCCTGTATTTGGGTAACAAGTATGTGGTTTTAAGGGTATTTCCATTAGTAGTCCATGGTGCATTCATGTTGCACAATGTTCTAGTATAAATACGTTTTTCTGATTCTAACACTTTCTCAGCAAGTGCACTAGGATGAACACCATCATCATTTACAGGTATGTCCATGAGGCCTGAAATTAAATGTTGATCAACAGAAAAAGGCCCTTCTCTAGTGCTAATAATGAAAGTCAGTTGCTCAGCAGAAAAGTCAGATATGCATGCAACCATGGCCTGTGTAATGGACTGGTATGTCGGCCCACCCCGGTGTAAAATGTTTTCCCATCCCACAGACTGAAGGAGAGGAAAGAGACCATACGAAGCAATATGATTTAGACTAACAGCTTTTTCAGCAATAACATTGCGCATACGCAGGTCACGTACATGAGGAGGATCATCTTCAAGATCCCTCAGATGACGTCTAGTGATTGCATTTGAACGGGAAGAAGACGCACCTCTATGAATTTTCTTTTTACCTCTAGATTCCATATTCTTGAAGAAATGAAAGAAATTTCAAGAAAAGAGAGATGAGTTTCTCTAGATTCAACAAAAAGGAAGAAAAACCCAAAAAATTGAAGATCTATAGACAACAATAATCAAGAAATCTAAGAGTAATGATTAAGATACTTCAAGAAAGAAAGAAAAATCACTCTAACCTGAAGGAATCAGACACAAGGGTTCGACTAGTCGAAGCTCGGATCATAGGTGAGGAAGGTTAAAATGAAGAAGAAGGGAGTTTTCCCCAAATTAAAGAGATCAGCGCGCTACAGGACCGATCTTGGGTCATACTCGACCAGTCGTATCAAGATTGGTCGAGCACGTCCTCGACCGGTCTTCGACCACAAAAAATATGCAATTTTCACAGAATTTTGAAATTAAAATAATAACATATTAACATTATATACAATATGATACAAAAATTACATGATCAATCATTTAAACATGCACATACCAAGATTAAATTTTAATTTATTAAAGCTGCTTTTGTCAAGCGGTTTAGTGAAAATATCAGCAAGCTGAGTCTCGATAGGAATATATTCTAAAGATACTAATTTTTCTTCCACTAATTCACGAATATAATGAAACCAAATGTCAATGTTCTTAGTACGTGAATGTTAGATTGGGTTTTTTGAAATGTTTATCGCACTGGAATTATCACAGTATAAAATCATCGAGTCTTGTGCGACTCCATAATCACTCAACATACGTTTCATCCAAACTAACTGAGTACATGCATTTCCTGCTGCAATGTGTTCAGCCTCAGTAGTTGAGAGTGATATGGAACTTTGCTTCTTGCTAAACCAAGAAACCAAACAGTTTCCAATGTAGAAACAACCACCGCTAGTTGATTTTCTGTCATCAATATTTCCTGCCCAATCAGCATCTGAATACCCAGCCAATTGAACACTAGCATCAAGGGATACCAAAGACCCAGATTAACTGAACTTGCAACATATCAAATAATTCGCTTAACAGCAGTTAAGTGAGATTCTTTAGGATTAGACTGATATCTAGCACAAATTCCAACACTTAAAACAATATCAGGTCTACTTGCAGTTAAGTAAAGTAAGCTACCTATCATGCTACGATACAATTTAGGGTCTACATCTTTACCTGTAGAGTCTTTTGAGAGTCTTAGAGTTGTACTTATAGGAGTATCAAAATTCTTACCATTTTCAAATCCGAACTTCTTAATCAAGTTCAATGCATACTTAGTTTGTGAAATAAAAATTCCATCAGATTGCTGTTTAACTTACAACCCTATAAAATAATTTAATTCACCAACCATGCTCATTTCGAATTCAGATTTCATTAGATCTGCAAACTCAATAGTCATGTTAGTACAAGTTGATCCATAAATTATATCATCAACATAGATTTGAACCATTAAGATATCATCGTTATGTTTCTTAACAAAGAGCGTCTTATCGACACTACCCATCTGAAAATTGTGACTTAGTAAAAACTTAGTCAATTTTTCATACCATGCTTTGAGAGCTTATTTTAGACCATAGAGAGCCTTTTTAAGACGGTATACATGATTAGTAAGCTTAGGGTCTTCAAACCCAGTCGGTTGTTCAACATATACCTCTTCATGTAAGTCGCCATTCAAAAAGGCACTCTTCACATCCATTTGAAAAATCTAAACTTTCTAAAACATGCAATAAATAAGAAAAGTCTGATAGATTCAAGGCGAGCAACTGGGGCAAAAGTTTCATCATAATTAATCCCTTCAATTTGCGTGTACCCTTGCACAACCAGTCTTGCCTTGTTTCGAATGATATTTTCCAATTCATCAAACTTATTTTTGAAAATTCATTTTGTTCCAATAATATGTTTATCTTTAGGTCTAGGAACTAGATACCAGACATCGTTTCTGACAAACTGATTAAGTTCTTCCTGCATTGCTACTATCCAGTTTTCATCAGAAAGTGCTTCTTTTACGTTTACCGGTTCAACCTGAGATGTAAAGCACACGTAATTACATGTCTTCTAGTTGTCTACGAGTGCGCACACCAGTGAGAGGGTTTCCAAGAATTTGATTAGTTGGATGATCTTTAACAGTCCTTAATTCAGAGTTAGTTTCACTTGATGAAGTATCTGGTTTTTCAAATATAAGAGCTTCATCATTATCTGAACTAGGGGCAGGTGTATTCAAGTGATCGTCAATTACTACATTTATTGACTCTTGAATCACACCGGTCCTGTTGTTCAGAACACGATATGCATGACTGTTTAAAGAGTATCCTAAAAAGATCCCTTCATCACTTTTAGTGTCGAACTTTCCCAGATTTTCACGGTCACGTAAAATATAGCACTTGCTGCCAAAAACTCGAAAGTATTTGACAGTAGGCTTTTCTCAAACCACATTTCATAAGCCGTTTTATTATTAGATTTACAAATATAAACCCAGTTAATAATGTAGCAGGCGGTATTCACTACTTCAGCCCATAAATTTCTAGGGAGCTTCATGCTATTCAACATAACATTTCCCATTTCTTGGAGTACTCTATTTTTCCTTTCTACAATACCATTTTGTTGTGGAGTTTTGAGTGTAGAGAATTCATGTGATATTCCCTGATCGCTACAGAATTCCTCAAAACTGCTATTTTCAAACTCGGATCCATGATCACTTCGGATCTTACTGACTTGAGAACATTTTTCAATTTGGACCCGTTTGATAATCTTTTTCACTTCATCAAGAGTTTCTGATTTGTCTCTCAAAAATGAAACCCAAGTGTATCTTGTATAATCATCTACGATGACCAAGATGTATTTTTGCCGCCTCGACTTTCCATTCTGGTTGGTCCTATAAGATCCATGGAAGAAGCTTGAGTGGTCTAAATGTGGTATTGGAGTTCACCTTTTGTGAGAGCTCCTGGTTTGTTTACCATACTGGCATTCACCACATATTTGTCTACTTTTTGCATTTTAGGTAGACCTCTAATAAGTTCTCCTTTGCTCAATCTGTATAAATTCCGGTATAATGTCATATCTAAGGCGTTTATGCAATAATTCTGTCTCATGGTATGGACCATGTAACACGATTGATTAGATGAGCTACCGTTGCTTACTATATAGCAGTTTTCAGAAGTTCTGCAACCAGTTAATATTACAGAACCCTTTTTATCTATAATCTCACAACCTTGATTAGAAAATTTAACACTATGGTTGTTGTCGCATATTTGAGATATGCTTATCAGGTTGTGCTTTAGTCCCTCAACATATAAAACATTCTTAAATAAGGGAAGATTATAAAGTTGAACCGTACCTTGGCCAATAATCTTGAAATGACCAATAATCTTGCAGTTGCTACCATCACCAAATGTGACTGACCCATCAGTCATATCTTTTAGATCAGTGAATAAGGCCTTGTCCACTGTCATGTGCCTGGAACATCCACTGTCTAGGTACCATTTTGAATGGCTTGTTGCTTTGAAAGCGGTGTGGGCAACCAAGCAGGCAACTTTAGGAACCTTTTTCAGAACAGTTTTGGGTTTAAGAACATAGTTGGTCTTCTTTTGTCTCATGTTGTAAAAATGACCGACTGAGTTGATTTTAAGAGCTCCTTAAGTAAATCAACTATTTTTTCAACAAGAGGATTTTTCATATGGTTTTTTAAAATAATTACTTTTAGGTTTTTAAAAGTTTTTGTATTTTTCAAAAATTTTTGACATCTACTTTCCCTTTTGAGTTCGAAGCCTCTCCCTTCACAAAGTTGGGAGGAGTATTCTTCTGTTTTGGAGATGTATTTTTATCATAGCCCAACCTGGATCGATCACCACATTTCTTGATTCGGTTAATAATTTTTCTAACTTTGGATCACCTTGGGCATATCTCCATGTATCCTTCAAACTCAGAAGAGAAGATACTTCCTGTAACATCCCGAAAAATCGAGGGTCGAGTAGTAACTCAACTCTTGAGTTCCAGAACATCACTTATGCAACATAAATAATGATGATTAAATGTTGTCTGTGTTAGTACAATAAACATGAGTGAGATTCTACAAAAACAGTAATTCATACTCCAGATCCATGTATAAATGCAAGCGGAAGACTGAAAGGTGTATATAGATATATATAAAACAAAACATTCTCGATCTCCAGAGTATGAAACACTAATTGAGTCACCGTATATATACATGTTGGTTCTGAATCAAAATGTCAAAATAGTACAACTGAAATTGTCAACTCTGTAGCCCCATGGCACTGGACAGCCTATGCGAAGCCTTCAGCGAACTGCATGTAGGAGAACTCCTCCTGATCGTCATAGAAGTCAGGCTCAGTCTCCTGTGCTCCAGTGATACCTGCATCTGATACAGGGTCTGGTGGGTGTTTTAAAAACACCGTCCCGTAACGTGGGAATGAGTGGCTAACTCAGTGGAACAATGAAGCATAGGTTAACATGTTATCAATTCGGACAAGCGGAAATGATAAAGTAGTACAATCAAACAATTTTAACTACTCTTATTTAATGCAAGTATGAAATGACATGATGTATGCCCTTGCTAAACCACCCTCATGTGACATCGTCTTACGTTCGCGGCATGCGTTCATCCCTCAGTGCTCCACATTTTTCAGGCACATGCAATGCTATGATGAGCATGATTACTAAGTTATTATTAGTCTATTTCAAACAGCAGGATTGAGAAACTAAGGTACCTCCCTTGTATCATGCCCAAAACATGATCCATTCTAGGGTCGTCACTCCTAGATAATCTCATACGATATTATGGTTTGAGAGGCATCGCAAAGGCATCACAAAGGGCTCGTCACCCATCAGCATGGATACAGATCTCACCGTTGCGGCTTAATTGCTGGCCGTTAGCTCGAATACAGGTCTCACCGTACTCGGCTCAATCGCTGGTCGTCAGCTCGAACACAGGTCTCACCGTACTCGGCTCAACTCATGCTCTAGTTACTCCGAAGGGCTCATCGTCAATCATAGATTTTAGAGTATGCTCGAGGTCACTCCACTAATGTCCTACCAACTGGCAGTCTATTTTCGAAGCCCGACCAGTCCACTTATTGACAATGGGACCCGGATGTAACCTGACTGAGGACCATAGCCAGGCTACGCCAGTGTAGGCCGACAGCTCGAATATAGTGTCCCATACCACCATAATCGGCTCACGAGTCTGGTTGCTCAATGGTCACTACGTGGAGGCACATGGCTCCAGCGTAGCCTACACTCGACCACGGTGTCCCATACCACCATGCCCAGCTCATGAGTCTTAGCGGATCGAGGTACCATGGTTAACGGGATTTCACTGGTAAGTTTGGTACCCTAGGTTCAAGTAGTAGCGTCCAAACATGGTGAACATATATAAGATAATGGGTTACTTGACGAGCCCGGCTAGCTCGAGCTCACAACAAGTTGAATGATATGAAGCGTATAAGCACTTCGTGTGGCCAACCACTATCGCCAACCGAAGTACG
>JAJHSJ010000623.1:0-49250 GCA_021015155.1 Magnolia officinalis
CCTAGGGCTTTTCTAGGTATTGAAATATTGGAAAAATAATTCTGAGGTGTGGGCAAAGGGTTTTCTATGTTATTCCAAGGGAGAGGTTAGTATATTGCCTTGTAATCTTTGTTCTTCATAGTGGAAGTTTGCATCCGTGGTTTTTTACCCTAGTTTGGGATTTTTCCACGTATATCTTGTCTTGTGGTTTGTTATTTGGATTGCTTTGATCTTCTTCTAATTTATATTTCTTCTTGTTTATCATTTGTGGGTGAGGCCTGAGATCGGATCTAGGCTCACTGCGTTGTTGGCGTGCTGCGCAACAACTGGTATTAAAGCTATTGGTTTAGTTCTATTGGAAAAGATGGCAGAAGAAGGGAAAAACTGGAATTCAGAAGTTTGATGGTTCAAACTTTGCCTTCTGGAAGATGCAGATGGAGGACTATTTGTACTAGAAGGACCTCTATATTCCTCTAAGAGGAAAAGAGAAAACCTAGAAAGATGACAGATGATGAATGGTTTTACTGGATAGGAAGGCTTTAGGACGATCTGACTCTCTTTGTCTAAGAGCCGTCGCCTTCAATATATCCAGGTGAAACTACAAAAGAAGTAATGGAAGCCCTAGCCACCATGTATGAAAAACCCTCAGCATCCAACAAGGTTCATCTCATGAAATAACTATTCAACATGAAGATGTCAGATGGTGGGAGCATGGCTGAACATCTAAACGAGTTCAATGCAGTCACGAGCCAGTTGAAATCCGTTGGCATTGTTTTTGAGGATGAGGTCAGGGCGTTATTAATCTTATCCAGTTTACCAGACAGTTGGGATGGTTTGGTGATTGTTGTGAGCAATTCCTCAAGGTCGACAAAGCTGAAATTTGATGATGTGGTCGGTCTAATTCTCAGTGAAGAATTTAGAAGGAAGGCATCAGGAGTTTCAGGGGATTCAGGTAATGCTCTAAACGTTGAAGGAAGAGGTAGAGCGCTGAACAAAGGAGGTAATAAACACGAGCGTTCTAAGTCGAGGAAGAAGTCCAAGGGACCGAAAGACAAAGACGGGCGTTGACATTGCGGCAAGAAGGGGCACATGAAACATGATTGCAGGGCGCTCAAGAAACAACAAGGAAGCTCTCAAGGCGGGAAGGATTCAGTGAATCTATCTGAGGAGAGTGACACAGAGGCGTTGATCTTGTCTCTTGATGCGAGAAATGAGTCTTGGGTTATAGACTCGGGTGCTTCATTTCATGTCACTTCGTGTAAGGAAGTTCTGCGTGATTATGTATCAGGTGACTTTGGGAGAGTCTACCTGGGTGATGATGAGTCGTGCAGTATTGTTGGAAAGGGGAACGTTCACGTAAATCAGAAAGATAGAACGGTCTTGAAATTAAAGGATGTTAGACATGTACCGAGTTTGAAACATAACTTGATCTCTGTGGGGCAGTTGGCCGATACCGGTTATATGACGACATTCACTAGTGATTCCTGGAAGATCACAAAAGGTGCCTTAGTGATATCTCGAGGCAAAAAGGAAGGTACTTTGTACGTGACTTCAAGATCGTATAGTTCACTCGCAGTCGCATCAACTGGAGTGAATAGGTAATTATAGCATCAGAGGTTGGGACATATGAGTGAGAAGGGGATGAAAGTGCTATTGTCGAAAGGGAAGCTACCAGGGCTGAAGTCTATTGACTTGGAATTCTGCGAGGACTGCGTGTATGACAAGCAGAAGAGGGTAAGCTTCAAGAAGACGGGACGCGCTCCAAAGACGCATCTGTTGGAGCTTGTACACACTGATGTGTGGGGACCGGCACAGGTATTATCTCTTAGTGGCTCACGTTATTTTGTTACTTTTATTGATGATGCTAGTAGAAAACTATGGGTCTATTTCTTAAAGCATAAATCTGATGTATTTGATGTATTTAAGAAGTGGAAAGTTATGGTAGAAAACGAGACAGGTAAAACAGTAAAATGTCTCAGATCTGATAATGGGGGAGAATACTGTGATAAGAGATTTGAGGAGTATTGTGCAGCAAATGGAATCAAACACTAGAAAACGATTCCAGGGACACCGCAACAGAATGGTGTGGCTGAGCGCAGTAACAGGACCATCCTTGAGTGCGCCAGGAGTATGAGGTTACATGCAGGGTTGCCCAGGACCTTTTGGACAGATGCCGTGAATACTACCGCATATCTCATCAATAGAAGTCCCTCAGCACCATTGGATGGTGGGTTACCAGAAGAAACGTGGACTGAGAAAGAAGTGAACCTTGTACATCTCAAAGTGTTCGGTTGCACTTCATATGTTTACATTGATGCAGAGCACAGAAACAAGTTGGATACAAAGTCCAGGAGGTGCACGTTTATAGGCTACGGGTAGCATGATTTTGGCTACAGGTTTTGGGATGCAGAAAATATAAAAATCATCAGAAGCAAGGACGTATTCTTCAATGAAAAAGTGATGCATAAGAACAGTGTGCAAGAAACTAAGGCCAAGGAAAATGGACTCGTAGAATTGGAAGAGTTACCGGACACGGGTGTTACAGCGTCACAGGATGATCATGCACAGGAGCATTATGAGGCAGAGCCATAGACATCGGTTGTGAGGAGGTCTACTCGGGAGAGGAGATCCACGGTCCGATACTCACCCTCCTTACATTATCTACTGCTTACAGATAATGGTGAACTAGAATGTTTTGAAGAGGCGTTACAGTCAGATACACGGGTTAAGTGGGAGCAGGCCATGGATGATGAGATGGACTCTCTTGAGTCTAATCATACATGGGAGCTAGTCACTCTACCTAAGGGTAAGAAAGCTCTTCATAACAAGTGAGTTTACAGATTGAAGGAGGAACATGATGGTTCGAAACGGTACAAGGCTAGATTGGTTGTGAAAGAGTTTCAACAAAAGGTAGGCATCGATTTCACTGAAATATTTTCACCTGTGGTGAAAATGTCTACAATTCGCATGGTCTTGAGTGTAGTGGCTTCAAAGGACTTACATCTAGAGCAGCTAGATGTTAAGACAGCCTTTCTTCATGGGGATCTTAAAGAAGAGATATATACGCATCAGCCGACAGGATACGTGGCACCAAGAAAGGAGAACAAGGTATGCAGACTGAAGAAGAGTCTATACGGCCTGAAGCAGTCCCCGAGGCAGTGGTACAAGAAGTTCGATAGTTTCATGTCGGGAAACGGTTTTAGGAGATGTCATGCAGACCACTGTTGTTATTTGAAGAAGTTTGATACGTCGTACATCATCCTTCTTCTGTACGTTGATGACATGCTCGTGGCTGGTTCAAGCATGAAGGACATCTCAGACCTCAAAAGACAACTATCTAAAGAATTTGCCATGAAAGATTTAGTTGCTGCAAAACAAATTCTAGGCATGAGGATAAAGCGTGACAGGGAAAACAAGAAACTAGTTTTGTCACAGGCAGAGTACATAGCCAAGGTACTTGATCGATTCAATATGGGAGGTGCTAAGCCGGTTAGCACTCCATTAACCAGCCACTTCAAGCGATTTAAGGAGCAAGGTGCAAAGACGCAGGAGGAACGGAACTATATGGCTAAAGTCCAATACGCTTCAGCTATTGGGAGTCTCATGTATACTATGGTGAGCACGAGGCCAGATATTGCTCAAGCAGTGAGAGTTGTTAGCAGGTTCATCAACAACCCCGGGAAGGAACATTGGGAAGCTGTGAAGTGGATCCTCAGATACCTGGTAGGTACTGTGGATATAGGGTTATGTTATGGAGGATTGAAAATCAAGCTATAAGGATACGTAGATTCAGATTTGGCAGGAGATATCGACAGTAGAAGAAGCACTACAGGTTATGTCTTTACTCTGGGTAGTGGTGCAATCAGTTGGGTCTCTCAGTTACAGAAGATAGTATCTATCAGTATGACGGAAGCAGAATATGTTGCGGATACAGAAGCGTGCAAGGAGATGGTATGGATGCAAGGTTTCATGGAAGAGTTGGGTAATAAGCAAGCAGATTGCAAGTTGTACAGTGACAGTCAGAGTGCAATACACTTGGCTAAGAATTCAGCCTTTCATTTAAAGACCAAGCATATTGACATCAGATATCACTTCATACGTTCGTTACTGGAAGATGGATCGATTGCTCTGGAAAAGATTCATACAAGTGAGAATCCTGCGGACATGTTGACCAAGGCGGTCACACTGGAGAAGCTGAAGCTCTGTTCAAATTTGATTGGTCTTCAGGCTTGAAGACGGGGAGGTGGTGCACTTCGTATGAAGAAGACGAAGGTTTAAGGTGATGTGTCTCTAAGTGGGAGATTGTTAAGATGTGGAGCCACATCTGGGACCGTCTTCGACCGGTCGTGAGCCATGCTCGACCGATCGTAGGGTCCGGCTCGACCGGTCGTGGACCGGTTCGACTAAAAGTCCAGTGAGCATCGTTTTTTATCCCGAGGTGCTCGACCGGTCGTGGCCCATTCACGACCGGTCATAGGGGTCACTCGACCGGTCGTGCAGTCTGCTCGACCGGTCGTAGTTACGCAAATTCGTTCCGCGATTTTGTACGGATTTTGTGTCGCAAGTCCTTTTGCAACTGGGATGCGGAAAAGGGAGTTGTCTAAACTATACATAGGTGTTCCTAGGGCTTTTCTAGGTATTGGAATATTAGGAAAATAATTCTAAGGTGTGGCCAAAGGGTTTTCTATGTTCTTCCAAGGGAGAGGTTAGTATATTGCCTTGCAATCTTTATTCTTCATAGTGGAAGTTTGCATCCGTGATTTTTTTACCCTAGTTTGAGGTTTTTCCACATATATCTTGTCTTGTGGTTTGTTTTTTGGATTGCTTTGATCTACTTCTAGTTTATATTTCTTCTTGTTTATCGTTTGTGGGTGAGGCCTGAGATCGGATTTAGGCCACTGCGTTGTTGGCGTGCTGCGCAACATCCATTTCTCAGCACAGATTGGACCACTCATTAATGATTTTCCCAGCCCCTGATATATGGCACATGTGCCGTATCCGCAGGTGTGAAATCCATGCATGCGAAGCTACATATAGATAAGATTCCTAAACTCTAACGTGTACTCCATTTTCTAAACCAATCTCAATCCTCAGTTCAAAATCAATCCATCGTAACCATTCAAACACATCACACTAATTACATCAATCAAACTCCTTCCCAACCGTCAAAATAATCAAGGAAACAACACCAAATTCACAATCATACAATCACACAGTTGTAGGATATAATTCAATCCCAATCAAATGGAAATGCTGTTTGGAATCCCCTTCCCTGTGATTCCCTTTGTAGGGCCCACCTCCGAGGTGTCCGGGTACAAGAGCATGTAAGGAATCCTAGCTGGGCCCAACCTGTTCTTAAGACTAGCATTCCTGTTCCTCTCCATGATCACCTTCTCTACCTTCTCCAGATTATTCTTGAACTTGTCAAAGATCCGACGGACATCGTCATTGTCGGTCCACTCCAACGACGATCTCTGGCCCACATACACCTCATCAGACATGTGTGTCGATAGGACCTCCGTCAATGCCACTCCAAGTGTTGTCACAAATCGATCAGGTAACATTTTTAAGTAGTACTTATCTGGGTCCTCAAGGAACTCGGCATACTCCGGCTTCCCCTCCTCCGGTATGAATTTTCGGCACATTGTTGGCCTGTTCGGAGGGTAACCTGCATATCCATATTGCCCGAAGTTGATCGATGCATGGAGCGCCGATGCGATCCATATAAGCGTTGTTAGGGTCTGTATCAAGTTGGATAATGTGTTCATTTGGTACCACCACTGCTCGTCACTCTTATCGCCGTGGCCCACCTGCCGAATTTCATTCCACCATGCTTGAATTTCATTATCAGAGCTGACGGCATTATCATCTAAGTAAAAGATGGAGCAGTAGTCTGAGACCCATGTCTTGATTGCGGTCCAGATGTCGAGCCCATCAGCCCCATATGGGTAATCTTTGAAGAGAAGCCGGACACCGGAGGGCTGACCTGAGTCTACCACTGCTAGTCGCCTGAGAAATTGTTTGGCACGTCATTTTCGCGGTTAGAAGGATGTGTTCATATGGAAAAGTAAAGTGTGTGATTAGAGAGAGAAATGAAAAAAGAAGATCAAATACCTCTTGATGAGATCCGCCGGAAGGCCTTGTTCATCGAATCTCCATTGTTTGTAGAGTGCAGATGACAGCTCCATGGAGAACTTTCCAGGAAACATTGTCCTCTCTAGAATGCCGTCGGCAGACAAGATAATGCTCCGGGCGATGGCGTTTATGTGCATGGTGTCCTTGAAGTGGGGATTTAGTAGCCTGTGTATGGGATGCATTGAGCTCAATTGCCTTCTTGTGGCAATGATGAAGGGTTCAACCACTGCATGTGTGTGTAGCCTGAAAATGTGGGACACCAAAACTTAAGGATATGGTCAGAAATTGGCGTCGCTGTATGAATAGATCTCATTATGAAAAGACCAATTACTGAATAATTCATGGATAGAGTGAAAAATGAATGCAAACAGTATTAAGTTATCAATCACATTCATTAGTTTTAGAAAAGTTTTTGTATCTCGGAATTCAAAATACAAATTAAGGGCATGTTTGAAAAGATGCATTACATTATATTATATGAAATTAACACCATTATTACACAATAAAGAGTTCATGCATGAACTGACTACAAGAGAAAAACGCCCTTTTGACAAGAGAGGAAGTTCGGAGGTGGTGGCTCTCAATCACAAATAGTACGGTGAAAATTCGGGATTGCAAAAGGGGAGAAAAAATGAATTTAAAACCCTTGTTTCTGTTTTGGAAAATGGCGAGCGAAAGAGAGCTTTTAGAAATGAAATCTGCATTTTTTATATTAAACTTTAACCAATGTCACTTAGGAACAGTTTAAAACCGTTCTCATTAGGAACGGCCTAAAACTATTTTTATACCAAAAATATAGCCCTTCCTAATAAGAAATTTTGATGCAGCGTGATTATATGTCTAGAATTATCATCTAATTTAATGTTTGGTATTTAATTCTCACTTCAAAGAAAACATTACATTTCTTGACAACATTTAGCGGACACCAGAATTGTAATCAACAGACTAGATTTCTTAATTGATGTTAGTAGCCTACATTTAAATACAAAAAGCGCGTAGGGATAAATAGCAGCGTGGATAAAACACATACATGAGCATGGTGGCCACAAATGTTGCAATATGGCCCTACATGCACAAATTTTAAACCTATGTAAACAATAGATTTGTTGTGGGCTCTAGCTCAAAATGGGCCCCATCTTGGATTACCCATGAAGCAAACATCTCTTTTCTCGGGTGATCCTAACCGTCTGATTGATAGAATTTTCTGAGCGACGCCCATTATGCTTTCTGATTACCCATTGCTTGATCGGATGGTTTAGGATGGTCTGATCTATGAGGATCGAGCCATCGGCAACCCAAATTGAGGCCCACAAAAGGAACGGTCCATAAGCACACATGTTACTCACCAGTGGCTTATCAGCTGATGGTGACTGGAGTCATTAACGGCCACATGGGCCTTTGCGAGCTGCCACAGTGCCCGCTCCATTCCCTCAGGAGCAGGAACGAAAACTCGACTGATCTCACCATCCTCACCGTTGGATGTTGGCAGGCTCAGTTCGATGGCCAACGGCTTCAACGTGCAATTGTCCCTCAGAAACAAAAGCATCCGTGATGCATAGATGCACACACCCTGACCGTTGATCCGGTCCAAGAATGGCATGAGATAGTCATGGTGATCTAGAATGAATATCCTCCACTGATCCATTGCCTACATGCAAAATGAAATTTAAATCAATGTATACCTTCATGCGCCATGTCAATAACATGCAGAATGGCCAATCGTTGATCCTGACCGTCCATTCATTAATACTACTAACCACTACGAGCAAGCCATGTTGCAAAATTAGGTCCACTGGACCTAAGTTATTGGTTGTACACAATTGCCTATGTGTCATGTGTGTATGACATCCAACCCGTCCAACAGGATTTTCCTGGTGTGCTAATCACCTATTGCAAAAATTAGATGGATCCATATATGAAATTTAGATAGGATCAAAGGATATAAATTGTTTACTTTGGTGTGGACCACACAATCAATAGGTTGGCATGATTTTTTGCATCAACTGTTCTTCATGGAAGGTGGACGTTTTAAATGGGTTGGATATTGTATACACTTGACACGTAGGCACCAGTTGGAGGATAAAATATCATCCAACCAGTTGGAAAATGAGGCCAACGGTCAGGATCAGGCTAAGTTGAGGTAAGCCTGAGACAGACCCATTTAAGATTTGGGTATAAAATTTCGGAGGCCTAAGATTAAGCCAGGTCGAGCCACTGAAAATGTGAGCTGGCTTAGGTTCGGGCTTCTTTGGCTGGTCCACGAATTGTAAATAATATAAAATTTGAGCCGTTAATTTTTGGGACCCAAATCATAACCTGATTCTGTCCTACATGGCCTAAAAAATGAAACCCAAGATGGTCAGAGAGCTCAACGGTCCATTTGAAAGTATGTATACTTACACCTTTGATAGTTAGGCCATCTAGATTGTTTTCTATGTGGGCAGCCCTGATGGAACTTCTCTTCCCACTTTTGCTCATCGGTGGAAATGACTGCATTGTATAAGGAGATATGTGTTAACATTGTGAGGTCGAAGTGTGGGGCCACTTTTATGTAATACCCATATCTAATCCGTCCAAAAGGTGAATCCCTTCAAATTCTCACCATATCCCAAAAAATAGCCTGATCCAAAACACAGATAGGTCCCACCACAGGGATGGAGCGGATAAGGTGCGGGCCAGCCTCACCCAACACAGTGGGGGCCTGACTGTGAGGCCCACCTTGATGTATGTATTGTATATCCATGCCGTCCATCCATTTTTTCAGATTATTTTAGGGTATAAGACCGAAAATGAAGAAGATAAAAATCTTAGGTTGACCACACCATATGAAGCAGTGGTGAATTTAAATGCCCACCGTTAAAAACTTCCTAGGGTCTACCTTAATGTCGAACGTAATGTTTATTTCCCATCCAACGTTTAAGGTCAGGCAGACCTGGATTCAAAACTTTTGTAGCCCACAAGAAGTTTTTAATGGTCAATCACCACTTTTTCATGTGGTGTGGTCCTTGTGAGATTTTGATCTACTTTATTTTCAGCCAAAAGTACTAAAATGAGCTGAAAAATTGATGAACAGCGTTGATATGCAATACATGCTTCAAGGTGGGCCCTATCGTGAGGGCCACACCATGTTCGGTAGGGGTGTACATAGAGTCGAACCGAGTCTCGGCTCGGCCACTAGCTAACCTTACCCCAAACTCGGCTTGGCTCAGTCCTTGAGCCTGACTGACCAACTTGGCTTGGTTCGATCAACAACTCAGCCCAGTTTGACTCAAGTTTGAGCCAAGATCAAGCCGAATTCGCCATTACAGCATTTCCACAAATACCTGAACTGTACCTTTAAGATCCCACTTAATGTAAAACAGAAATAATGGTTTTACAAGTATTTTATCAAACACCTTCTAAGCAACATAAAAACCAATGATTAAAAAAAAAAAAAAAAAGTATTTACTTCATGTACATACCTTTCTTGCCATTAGCCATACTTCAGTAAGTCATTTCATCAAACACTTGGTGAATAACATTAATAGCAAAGTAATCGAGTCACCGAATTGGTTGGATCTGAGTTCGATTAGATCTACAATTCAATCCAAGTCAAGTTATGCTGGGGCTAGCTCGAACTCAGCTCTAAACTCATTTTCAACCCGAAAAAATCAGCTTGACTTGGCTTGAACTCAGCTTCAAACTGAGACGAATCAAGTTTTTTTGAGTCGAGTCGAGCTAGCTCGGTTCGTATACACTCCTGATGTTGGGTGAGGCCCGGGCAGCAACTAATCCGGTCTCCCATAAGGGGATGCTCACCATTAAAAGCTTCTAGATTATGTGTGGGCCCTACCGTGTATTGTATATGCCTTCCAATTAAGTTATAAGATGCGCCCGCCATGATCAATAGGTAACCCACAAGATCAGTCCATTCGAAAACTCAGGTGGGCCACACCACCTGAGTTTAAAGGTTTCAGGCATGATTTTACATAGAATAGCCCACCTGAATTTTGGATCAGCTTGATTTTTATCCTGAAAGTACAAAATTAGGGTACACACATGATGAACGGATTGGATGTCATGCATGCATCACCATTGGCTCGGCAACCGGTGTTGTAGATTAAGCTTATTCTACAAAGGGATGTAGAAGATCCTGCCATGTGAAAGATCGGAGCCCTTCATCAGCCAATCCCCACTCCATGGATGACATCTCTTAAAAAACGGAGCAATAGGAGTATCGGGTGTTACATCTAATTTGGACCGTTGGTCAAGTTCTATCACCATCTACTTTGCACCCATGTACTCATCCGCTGATCACAGCGGTCCAACTTTTAAGACATGGTCTCCAGTGGGGATCGCATAATGGGTGGCTGCAGTTCTGCACGTGTTGTCACTTTCCACGTGTGAGTTTGGTGGGAGTGTGGCACTCGCATCCAAGTGGACACTCCGCTGATGTGGCAATGAATCTGACCATGCATCCATTGAGCCGTTTAAATGAAAATAGCCCATTGATGGAAAGTTTTTAGCATCATCCTCATATGCGGGCCGTGATTCTATGGTCGGATTAATCGTACGGTTGTGATGTTACCTCCAAGCTGCGGATCACTGCTGGATTAATACCCGCAAGCATTTCTCGTCCAAATTCTTCATCATCTTTCCATGCTACTTCATTGACTGCAATTCAACTGATTATCTTTAGCACTTTTATATAAAATCACTAAATCAGCGTACATGCCCGTTGATCCCAACCGTCTATTGATGGGCCATTATATGGACCGTCCAATCAATTAATGGCTATCTCTTCTATTGCACTAGTTGGAATGGGGCGACCACCATTAAAAATGACTCAGATGTTGAGTGGACCCCACCTTTTAGCTGTGGATCCTGCCCCTTCTACCATTCAATTGCAGACTTGGTGTGGATTTCTTACGATGGCCCACCCAAGAAATGGTTTCATCCATGCCGTTCATATATATTTTTAGATCATTTTAGGGTATTAGACCAAAAATGAGGTATATCCCAATCTCAAGTGGACCACATTACAGGAAACATGTGTTGAATGAACGTGGACCATTAAAAACTTTAAGTTTTGGATCAAGCTGATCTTTGTTTTTTCCCTTCATCTGGGTATGTATGACCTAATCAACAGATTGGATGTCGATTCTGTTTTTCTGTATGGCCTTAGGAGGATTTTAATGGTGGATATCCAATCACTATTGTTTTCCTGTGGTGTGGTCCACCTGAGATTTATATCCCTCTCATTTTTGGGATCAAGCCTAAAATGATCTGTAAAAATGGATGATGAACGGCATGGATGAAACACATACATCATGGTGGGGCCCACAGAGCACCGACCACTAGCCACCTGGCTAGTGGCAGAGGGAGTAGCCAATCCGTTTCCCGATCGATATGCAATGATCCGGCAGTGTACGGTATATTTTCTAATGCATGGTCCACCTCGGGTTTTCAGTTCTTACAAGTCTCGGCCATATGGATCGTTGATCCAGACCATTGGTTCGCTAGCCCCACCGTGGATATCTCTCCTTTGGTCAGTCCTTCTAATTTTCGGCACTTAATAAGAGAAATATATCAACATTCTATTGGACCACTGAACCATGGGCCCCATTTACAAACTGAAAACCCGAGTATGATGTGCATCGTCGTTGCACATTAGAAAAAAAAAAAAAGAAGCCAATGCCAAAAGACTCACCTGATATAATCTGTGGTAATGGGAATTTCCCAGGATTCTCTTTACTAGTTCTAACTATTTCTCCAAAAACCTTGTCTGGTACCAAACTCTTCAGCATCGCTTCCAACCGTCTGTCTAAAGCAGAGCCCGCACTGCCGGAGAACATGTCGCGCATTTCATCGAATGACTTAAAGCTGTTGGAGTCTTTTTGAAAAAAGGATTTGGCTTCCGGGATCAAGAAATGCACGATTGCTTGTATTGAATTGGAAAGGAATTCTGACATTTTCCTCGGGCTGAAACGCTCATCCGGTGGGACATAGATATCCAGGTTGATTACGCTGGGCCGGCTTTCCATGCGCACATCTAATCAAAATAAGGTGACATATATCATTAAGATAGACAATGCTAATTAAGTTTATTAGTTCTTATTACTTAGATTTTCTTTAGCCACTAATATGCTTGTAGACACTTAACCAAAAGGGTCCTTACTCTTGCTCCGGTGGTAGACTCTCAGGAGTGTCAACACCTGGTCAAGGGTTCGAGTATCCATTAGTGGTGAAATACCACTAAGGGGTGTGTGCGAGTGTAAAAATAATTTTTTTTTTTTTCTAAAAAAAAAAAAAAAAAACACTCAACCAAAAATAAGTCTAAATTAGTCTTCATACTTGGGCTGAGCTTTCGTATAATTATTCTTGACCTATTCAATCACTGTTGAAAATCTAATCGATGAACCTGATCGGCAGATCTAGAACCTGACTAATCAAAACCTGGCTGATCATCCAAACTCTCTAAAAACCATGTTTCTGCCTTAATTCGATAAAAGTTATACCTATCCTACCTGTAAAGTATCGCCAATCGAAACGGGTCACAAATTAAGGATATCCGGCATCTCCCGAAAGTAATCAACAGACTCGATCCACATAATAAAACAGTAGGCTCACGGTTAGCCGACGGTAACATCATCATCCCTACTTTTATTTTTCGCTCCCACAGGTGTTAAAGAAATTATTTTGTTGAACAAAATGGTGCAAAATGATGCCAACAGGACCGTCAGCCAACTGTAGACCGATGACTACCTGACATGCTTTTTATCTATCAAAGATCTATACCCAGGCCCTACAGACACCGAAATCTGAAAATAGAGAAAGGTGTCACACTGTCGGCTTATCACAAGCTGTCAGTCTTAATCTATAAATCCAATACCACAACTGCCATTTCAGGTGGCCCAGGGACACAGAGACAAAGAAAGAGGGTCAACGAGAGAGAGACGGTGGGTGTGTCCTACTTTCCAAAGACTTTCGGATAAATCCCTTATTGACGTCGGGTTCTGCCTGGCTCAGGAGGTCATCCTTGACAAAATAGAGATAGGTGTTACACCGTTGGCTTATCACCAACCGACAGTCTTAATCTATAAATCCAATACCATAGCTACCATTCCAGGTAGCCCAGGGATACAAAGAGACAGAGGGTCAATGAGAGAGAGAGACGGTGGTTGGGTCCTACTTTCCAAAGACTTTCGGATAATTCCCTTATCGACGTGGGGTTCTGCCTGGCTCAGGAGGTCATCCTTGACAAAATAGAGATAGGTGTTACACCGTTGGCTTATTACCAACCGATAGTCTTAATCTATAAATCCAATACCATAGCTACCATTCCAGGTAGTCTAGGGATACAAAGAGACAAAGAGGGTCAATGAGAGAGAGACGCTGGTTGCGTCCTACTTTCCAAGGACTTCAGAGAATTCCTGATTGACGATGAGGTCCTACCTGACTCAAGAGGTCATCCTTGATCAAATAATCCACTAAAGAATTCAGTAAAGTCAATAGTGGGATTGGAATCGGGGATATCCAACCATCCATTTTGTATAAAAAGAGTGCATGGTCTTCCTTTTTCTTTTTCACATCTCAATTGAGCTCAAATCATATTTTATTCTACACATTCCTAATATATATGTATTATCAATTTGCACTTTTATTTATTTATTTTTCTTTTGTATATCTCTTTTATTACATTTGCCTATCCGAAGTCATTTGACTCTGCGAAGTAAAGGTTAATATCTTTTTTTTTTTAAATAAATATCTGTGACGCCCCATCACTGTGGTCATATGTGGGCGGGCACACGTGGGCGGGCGCACATGTGGGCGGGCCCCAAGATGGCTAGCAGGCTACTGTGCATACAGTGAAGGTGAAACACTGTCCCACATTGGAAGTGTCGTCTGAAGTTGTGGTAGTTATATGTGGAGTTGTCACCCTATACTGTATGAGACCTTTTGGGGGTGACCCCAAGAACAAAACCGTGCGGGCTGTACCCAGAGCGGACAATATCATACAGTGTGAGCGTGGGCTGTTACACTACGTGGATGATAAGATTATGAAGTCTTAAAGCATCAAAGAGAATTTATCTTAAGTAATTATCGAGATTGAAAAAGTTTAAGATTCATCTCAACTCGTAAAAGTGTCTTTGGGGCAACCGGGGGCAAGTTACTCAGTTTCATTGTTTGTGAGGACAACATCAAGGTCGATGAATAGAAAACTCAAGCAATTATCGAGATGTCAACCCCAAAAAATAGAGAAGAAAAATTTGTGACTTCCTGGGCAGAATCCAGTACATTAGTCACTTCATTGCCCAACTCATGCCTATTTATGAGCCCATTTTCAAGCTACTCCGAAAAAACTCACCGAAAGAATGGAATAAGGATTGTCAAAAATCTTTCGATAGAATCAAGTACCCGTTGAACCCGCCAGTGTTAGTCCTCCAGTTCTAGGATAACCTCTGTTACTCTATATCTCAGTAGCCACATATGTGATTAGATGTGTCATTGGCTAGCACAATGACACATGAAGAAAAGAGTAAGTGATCTATTACCTGAGTCAGAAACTAACCGACTACAAGTTTATATACTCTCTCATTGAAAAGACATGCCTTACCCTCATTTGGGCCACTTAACGTCTCCGTCAATACATGATCGCCTATCCAATCCTTCTTCTCACTTGTATGAACCCATTGAAGTATTTGTTCAAGAAGTCGGCACTAACTGGTAAGATGGCTAAGTGGCAGTTGTTGCTTTCTGAGTTCGGTATCACTTATGTTACTCGAAAAGCAGTCAAGTAGTAAGCATTAGCAGACCATCTCGTAGTACACTCTCTACCAAAATACCAACCATTAAAAGACCTTATTTCTTGATGAAGCATCCTCTTTATCGAAGGAGAAGAAGGGCTTTGGCAGATGAGTGACCATTATAATTCGACAACACCATCAATGCGAAAGGAAGCAAAGTAGGGGCAATCATCTACTCTCCCAACGACATTCCATTTCCTATCTTCAGAAAACTAGAATTCAAGTGCATGAATAATGTGGCTAAGCACGAACAGTATGACCAATTACGAAGCATATATATAACAGGCTTGAAAGAAGCCATCATCCTAGGCATAAAGAAACTTTAGCAACTCATAACTTATCATCAATCAGACAAATAGTGATTAGAAAACGAAGAATGAGAACCTGATCCCATATTACGTCTACCTTGAGAATCTCATCGATGAATTTGACCAAGTCACCTTCACATACATGCGACACTCTAAGAATCAATTTGCAAACGCTCTAGCCAATCTCGCATCTATGTTAGAGACCTTTAAGGGAGTAGCCCAATGGGAGCTCATGGTCTAGCTTTAAGAGGACCCAATTTTTTTCTACAAATCGAAGAAGCCAAACTACCACCTGATGGACACCCTTAGTACGCAAATATAAAAAAGAATATTTGAAGGATCGAATGTACCCTAAAAATCCAATGCCAACAGACCATCGTACAATTTCATAACTAGGCAAACAATTCACAATCAGTGGTGACATCTTATACAAAGGGTCCTTTAACTAGATCCTGCTACGTTGCGTGGAAGTGACAGAAGCAATGAAGATCATGTATGAAGTCTATAACAAAGTTTGCTACCCATATATGAGTGGGCATATGATGGCCAAGAAGATCATACAATTAGGATATTACTGGCTGACTATGGAAATAAACTACTACAAGCAAACAATTCATAATCAGTGGTGCCATCTTATATAAAGGGTCCTTTAACTAGATCCTACTAAGTTGCATGGAAGAGACAGAAGCAATGAAGATCATGTATGAAGTCTATAACAAAGTTTGTTGCCCATATATGAATGGGCATATGATGGCCAAGAAGATCATACGATTAGGATATTACTGGTTGACTGTGGAAATAAACTACTGCAGACATGTCACAATTATTTAAAATGACAGGAGCATGCAAACCGGATCCACATACCTTCTTCTAAATTATAGAACCTGACAATACCATGTCCTTTCTCAATGTGGGGAATCGACATCATCAAAATAATTAGCCACAATCCATCCAACAACCATGAATATATCCTAGTGATAGTCAATTACTTCACTAAGTGGGTGTAAGGAGCATCCTATACCACCATAGAAATGTCACATGTAATTAAATTTCTGAAGAACAACATCATTAGTTGCTACAAAATTCTGTTGGTCATCATTATAGATAATGGGATACCCTTTGTAAATTAGAAAGTGGGGAACTTTCTCAAACAACCCAAGATCAAAAGACATAAGTAAAGTCCCTATCGCCCACAGATGAATGATAGGTCGAGGCCACCAACAAAACACTCATCCACAATCTCAAGAAGTTGGTAAAGACATGCCATGATTGGTTAGAGATGCTTCCTTATGCACTCTGGGCCTACCGAACATTTGTATGCACTCCTTACGAGCAAACTTAATTACGAAATAAAAGTTGTTTGACCAGTCAAAGTCTAAATTCCTTCATTGCACATACTGATAGAAAGTCAAGTTGAAGAAGGAGAATGACTACAAGCTCACTACAATCAATTACACCTGGTTGATAAAAAGCGTATGTGGCCACTGTCTCATTCCTAGAGTTACCAAAAGAGAATTGCACGAGTATACAACAAGCGGGTTCAAACAAGAACCTTCGGAGTAGGAGACCTAGTGATGAAAATAATCATGCCTCCTCATTTACCTGACTATAGGGGCAAGTTCAAGCCCACCTAGGATGGTTCACTCATCGTTCGAGAAGTTCTACTGGAAGGCACATTTCGGCTCACTAACATGAAGGGTGAAGATCTTAATTTCTGAGCCAATCAACACCAACCACATTAAGATCTACCATGGGTAGGAGCCATAAATGCGAGAGGCAACCCGAGGCCTGTGACCCAAACATGAAATTCCATCCCTTCCTAGAACACACCCCTAGGGATAAAAAGACAAAAATATGTGTATATACATAAAAATATCAAGTAGCAACCCAAGTCCTTGAAACAATAAGGGTGTATAAAAAAAAGATAAATATCATAAATAGGCCATTGGGGGCAAAATTCCACCAACTCCCACAATCCTTAAAAAGGTCCAAGCTTATGTACCATCATCTCAAGGTCACCTATTATCTTGAAAACATCTATGGACCAGGCAGTGAAGGAATCTTCGCATTAATTGCAACATTCGAAAGTTTTTTTTTTTTTAAAGAAAAAATAAAATTATATCCAAGAAAAAAGGGCAAGGTGAAAATCCATAAGGGTGCCTCAAGTAAAAAACGACAAACACACAATGGACCTGGTAAAAATCTGAAAGGAAACTAGAGGCAAAAAGAAAAAAGTGGTCAAAGGGCACGCAAGACAAATACCCAAGATGTGGTGAAAATCCGAAATGGCACAATAGTAAAAATGATAGGCAAAATTGAATGTAGCAAAAAACCCAAAAGAGCACTATGAGTAAAATGATTTTTTTTTTTTTAAAGGTTTTAAAATAAAAAATAAAAAACAAAAGCAGGGCATCCATACTTCAGGACTGAATTCATATATCGAAAATCATGATATTTTCAAATCTTTCAAGTCTACTCAAACTCAGGACATGTCTTCTACTACACACTTCTATAGGAAACTACCAAATCCCCATGTGTTGGTTTTGAAAATCATAAGGTGACACAAAGGTCAAGTCAAAAGTTTATGATCCTCATTTTTTGAAGCGCAAAAATACAAACCATGCTCATAAGACAAGTCTGGGACCACAAAAAAGTTTTCCTTTTCATCCCACTTTTCATTCATATGCATTTTTCATTTAAAAAAAAAAAAAAAAGGGTTACTCATGCATCTAAATAAATAGGTGCCCAACAAAAAGAAAGAAAAACATTAAAAAAATGTCCATCCTATAGGTTGCATCATTTAAGCCATTGGTTGTCTACTTCTTTTAATATTTTTTGTTGCCTAATGAATGGACTATTCATGTTTCTAGCCTTGCTGATCTCTTTTGCACGGCTTGGATTCCAACGAAAATGATATGACGATGGCGGAAGTTGGTAAGAAAGAAAGGGTTCTAGCATGAAGTTAACATGTAATGATCCATGATGGAAGGGAAAAAAATTTCATATAATGTCAAATTAAGAAGAAGAATAAGAAATGGTACCTTCTTGGGATGGAGGTCGGCCCGTTCGGCCCCGTCGAGGGTACGGATGCTCATTTGATCCGCCCAAGATGGGCCTTATGTGAGACCATCCTTTATCAGGATTACTAAGATCATTGTAATAATCATAGTCATAAATCCTCTCCCATTCCTTTCTTTCTCCTGTTCCATCTCCTCTCAAGCTGATAAGTTCATTTTCTCTCAGTTCTCTTAAAGTCTCCGGCGTCTGATCAGGAAGATAACACTACAAGCCAAAATGCATCATTAATCACATGATAATTCAACTTTGTAGAAAATGATTGCACCAGATTCTTCAATGTAAGAAACTGTTTCTCGCCATCTAATCATGACTAGATGGTCAACACATGCGTACAATCCATACCATCTTTGCCACTCGAAATCAACATTGTGTGGGGCACGTTAAGATTGATCACTTGCACCACATAATTTCATTTTTTTCATGAGTTATTTTAGTCCTCGAAACATTTTAGTATGGTCCTAATCTCCACCCACCAATTGCCTATTTATGGCCATATGAAACCTAGAGAGGGTGTATTGGAGTTGTGGCCTAGAAAACCAATGTGATCCCAATCCACTAGCCATGTAGATGTGGTAGTGATGATTATCAACCATATATCATAATGACCCATTGTCCTTAGTGGGAAAAAAAATGCAATACCTTAATTGATATATGGTGTCACCTTAAACATATATGAATATGGGTTGTGTGGAGTGATTCCTCTTATAATCCTTAAGAACTCGAGATTGGACTCCGACAGTCATTGATGAGAGGAGAGTTGTAATCCACATATCTTAGTACCATGTTATGCTATGACTATCACAAGTTATTAAGATAGACTTATGAGTATCACATGATGAAAGGAACAATCATCGTATATGAGGGGACTGACTTGGGTTAGGATGTGCAGTCTCCACCATCAAGGGCTCATTTGGTGTTAGCATGCCTTCGCCCTACCCCACATGATAGTGTGTGTGACATGGAGATATAATCTTGTTGGACCTTTGGACACTTTCATTGATGGATTGAGATTAAGTCAATAATTCAATGGCCTATTAGCATGAACTTTTATCATACTTGTTGATGCATACGAAGTAAATTAATCCTTAGACTGAAGGACGTGCAAGGGTCGTGATCTTGATTGTATAGGTATGACTCTCTTTACAAGGCTACCGCGTGGTCATTAAAAGTGGATGTGGTTGGATATATTCATCAAAGTCCGTTGATTCTTGCATGAGCCAATAGGGACTCCACTAATTTACTTATGGATATGTTTACGGTGAGATCTAATAGATCAAGGACTAATCAACTGGCTCTTCTTTTATACTCAATACTTCAAAGGTTTTAATGTACTTTGTGAAGTTTTAGGCATGTGTTTATGGTGAGATCTAACAGATCAAGGACTAATCAAGTGGTTCTTCTTTTGTACTCAATACTTGAAAGGTTTTAATATACTTTATGAAGTTTTCAACTATTGAAGTTTTATTTTAATCGATAAAATTGTTTTCATCACACATGATGATAACTGATAGCTTAGATCGAATGTTTTATTATTTGATCAGTATGGAATTTGGGTCTTTAGTGGTTGCCCATGATAGTGGAAGGATTAGGTCTTATTACAGATCTCATTCATATGTAGGGCTTGTGAGAGTACAAGATGGTAAAGCACCGTAACTAATGTAACCTAAAACTTTAATCACTCCTTATATATTAAATGCTATTGTAACACCCCAAACTTTTCAATACCGAAGTATTGAAAGTCCTCGAGTGTTACTAAGAAGTTCGACATAATATGTACATGTATACAATACCAATCTAACTATCCCAACCTTACATCTATTCTCTGACATGAATTTGACCGTTCGGAATGATCTTCATCCATAGATCAAGCCATCTGACCATTAATTTTGAAATATGATCATCATATACCCAAGTAACATAGTATAGATTTCCCGACCGTCAAAGGAGGCAAGTGAACGTCAAGACCACTTTAAAAACAAATTACAAATTACTTAAACATACTGACAGCCGGATCCAGAATAAATATGACCATTATAGCAACAGAAATCCACAATTAAAACCCAAAATTCTAAAAGTAAGGCCTACCTAGACTTTAGATCTGCTCTGTCTTTAGTCGGGTGTCCTAATTGAACCCCCGGGACATGATGATCGACATAGATCTCATGCGGACATCACAGTGGACCCCACCTTGAGTGGTGTGCGCACCCAGTACAGCCACTCCCACAGAGCACTATATTCAAGTTCCGGTCAACAGGGCGTTGACCCGAACTATAAAAGAAACCTCCTTCCTTTCAAACTTCCCACCTGCACTTGGGAGAGGCACGGTAAGAAGCTGAGAGAAAGGAAATCAAGAAGAAGGGAAAGATTTTAACAAGCAACAGAGAGAGTTCAACAACAAGAAAGGAAGAGAGAGAGAGAGAGAGAGAGAGAGAGAGAGAGAGAGAGAGAGAGAGGGGAGGAGGAGGAGGAGGAAAACATGGAGGATCGAAGGTAGTACACGCTCCAGGTTAGCTCTTAAGTTTCTTCTCTTTCTATCCTCATCGTTCCTTCAAAGTTTTCTTATCTATCCCTTAACAATGGGATTCCATTTGCATTGAAAATAATTCAAGTCAATGATGGGAGAGGCCTAATCACAATAAGTTGAAAACTTATCGACTGAGGTAGCAGGTAAGCCCGTTGAAGGAATGGTTTAGGTCGAGTTTCTTTTACCAACTTTAATATAAAATCTAGTTAATCAATTCAAACTAGGCAGAATTAAAGTAAAACCTAATCGTTACGCCCCTGATCATTTAATTTAGTAAGAGACGACTCCGCCACCTGAGATGAGGGTTTTATTCCTTTAAGCTTGCAGTAATTTAAGTTGATATGCTTTATCTTGCCTTTTACATATTATGTTTTCATGTTAATAAGACTTTCTCTCTGCAATTGTTTAATTTACCATCAACACTTATTTACCCTTTTGGGAATTATGATTTGATGTTAATTACAAGTGATATTTATGAATTTATGTGGAGAGATGGATATAGGCCTTGCCCTTGCCTTTATCAATTTGTTGAGTTAGCCCTTACTACTCTTCTCTTATTGAGTTGGTCATTGCTACTCTTCTATTTGTTGAGTTAATCATTGCTACTCTCCTTTTATTGATTCGACCATTGTCACTCTCCTCTTTGTGAGTTAACTATTGCTACTCTCCTCCTTACGTTACTAGCCTTGTACTATTTACCTTTAAGGCTTGGGCATGTATCTTGATATTCCAGAACTCTCATGATTCAGTTTACACTTTTTTTTTTATGTAAGTGATGTGTTGAAAGTATCATAACTAGTGATTCAATTATTATATCATGGACGTAATGCGCTCTGGGTAGAGACCCTTTTGGTCGACGCGTAATTCCATGAGTTTTGGGTAGTAGTGCATAAATTGATGTAAGTAATTCGCAATACGTGTTACATCACTTCCGGGATTGGATGTTGAAAATAATCGCTTCATGAATAAATCGTGTCACGTAATTCATCTGACTCATGTGTTGTGTCGTCTCGAGGTGTTCATGTAAATTCATGGTAGCGTTGGCTATGCTGACGAATATCCGTAGTTATGGGATGCGGGTCGAGTTGGATTTTTCATAAATTATATTCTACATTGTGATGATCACTACGTATGATGAGCTGCACACACTTTGTTAAGCATGCATCTCATGTAGGTTGTTTGCGCATGCTAATACCCCTCGTAGTAGTAGAGTACAGGACGTATCAGAACCCTTATGTCACTCTTATGAATCTCTTGAATTATTGTTACTCTTAAAGGATATCCATAACTATGAGTAGGGCATTGACCCTCTCTAACCGTATAGATGATGCAAGTGATGTACAAATTAAAAACCTAGAGGACCATCTCCCTATGGAAGACTATACTGAAAGGACACCAAGATAGTCTTATAATTTAGTTTTACACTTCCGTTGCGAACTCGATAAATTTAATAAGCTTCCATTGCGAAGGCATTTGATTATTTACTGAATTATGTTACTCTAATAAAATAATCAATACAGTTGATTTTATTCTTGTAAAGGTTACCTTCATGAATGTATCTGGATGTGATCTAAATGAAATATATATATATATATGGTATGAATTTTAAAACATCCAATTCATTCAATTATTAACACCCGTTTTTCTTAGGCACGAGTATAAACTCTAGCCGTGAAATTTCAGGATGTTATAGCTATAACAAACGGAATTCATCATAGAGAGAGCCTACACGCCCCCTAAGTCATAGCTAGAGAGTGGAGAGACTGGATGTGAGAGAGAGATCCTTCACTTATTCTTCCTTCCTCTCATCATCCACATGTGTGTGGCGACCACTTGGCGTGGATGTGTGCACATCCCTCTATATGACCCAGAGTTAGAGTTAGGGCTCTCACTCTCCTTACATTCGGGATAGATTGAGGAGAGACTTGAGTTGGAGGATTTATATCTACAACTTTTGAAAAATTCTATATTGCTTTTCCACAATAATTTTTTAGTTTTTATTTTTCCATATCATTAATAGTGTCCATTTTATTTTCTGATAATATAAATGATTATATTCTAAATGAGGGACAATCACCTAAAATTTGAGCTGAAATAAAGGTACAGATTAGAAGATCCAATAAGTTCAAATTGATGTTTCGTCAGTGGTCAACATTGAATGAATTAGTTATCAAGATTAATTGGAAAATATGAGGGGTTGATTCACATAAAAGTAATATGACTTGTATTTTATGTAATGCTTTATTGATTCATCGGTTTGTATGTGATGGATGTGGTGGAATTGAATAATTTTAATGAAAATTGCATGTTTTAAGGGTTATTATTCGATACTCAAGATTGGGTCGTTATTTATTTGTAATTCCATGTAATTTTTATTTTCAAGTAAATTATCAATTGTATAATATCTTAAATGGCCCAGATTAGCTTGGATAATGATGTATTTAGTCGATCTAGTGGATTCATCTCGCATTGTCGATGGCCACCTGATGGAAGAGTGACAAATGACAAATTATACCCCGGGGTTTTTCACATAGTGGAAACCTAATGGACAGATTAGATAATGCAAGAGGAGCCCAAAAGTAGGGCCCACCTTAGACCAACCATGCATGGTATGGCTACAACGATAAGTGGGTTGAGGTGACATCACTCCCTCTCCCACTCTCCTCTTTCTGAATTTCTCTTATTTATTCTCTCTTTATAGTCTTCAAAATTGGTAATTTCCAATTCTATGAAATCCTTGGCAAAAAATTTTCTTTAAAAAATATGAATTTAAGAAATTACCAAATCTAGAGAGATTATGCCTTATATGTCCACCTTTAGTCGTGACATTAATAATTCTTTAATTAATGTAATTATTTAAAAATTGAAAAAGTGCAAGTGATTGACTATTCACGTGCGTGGATGTGTGAGGCCCACCCATCAATAGCCATGGATGGAGCCCAATGTCTAGCAACCACTGGATTGCATGGGGCCCACACATTTATAAAATTAATGCATTATAGGTTAGGGCCCACTTTTGATCAAGATCTAATATTCTTTGTTCAGATTTGATCTGCTACAATTGTGAACTTCTAATTTAATCAAATGTTCTGATTGATTGTACCTTGATTAGGTTGTATCTTTGTTGAGTGTCAAATATTGCATATTTTTCTCAGTTTATATTTTGTTTTATGAACATGATAATGCTTAATTGATATATTTTATACATGTTTATATTGTGAGACGAGCCTGAAACTTGGATTGAAAAGAATATTAAAAGAATGGATTTGATGCTCAAGAATCACTAAGGCAAGGGATAGATCTTAAGAAACCAAGATTACATAATTCAAGACCTCAAGATTTAAGGAAACCAAGTGGAGATGGAAGGAAGTCGAAAGTGTAAAGTGCAGAAATTCAGAAAAACTAAACCTCACTATCGATGACATCGAACACCCTTCGATGGCATCGAAGACGGTTCGATTGCATCGAGGATTACATGAAAATCAAGTTTTCTTGCTGGACTAATTGGGTGCATTTCTCGATGACACCAAAGACCCGTTTGATTGATCGAAGACATGTTCGATGACATCGAGATTTTTGAAAAATATTGAGGAAACTCACTGTAACATTCTGGACAATTTTTTCAATTAATCGAACTCCTTTCGATGAAATCGAATATCTGTTCGATGACATCGAGGGTATGTTCGATGGCATCGAATATTACGCAGTGCGAAAGGGCGCGACTTCCGAATTCGATTTAAACTGAGATTCGACCTTTGATGCCTTCGAAAACTATTCGATGACATCGAATGCGTAAATTCGTGGCGGTTTCCAAAGTCGGCCGAACAAAGCCTATATATTTGGGTTCTTCAAGGAGTTCTAAACAGGAATTAGGGTTCAAGGAGCAGAGCAAAAGGGTGGAGCAACCTCCCAAAGAGTTTTTCTTCTTCCTTAGTTTATTTTTAATATTTTGTTTGAGAGTTTTAGTCTTAATCATGTCTATGATTAACTAAACCTCTTAGTTAGAGCTAAGAGGTGAAGTTGGTAGTTTGTTTAGATGTTTATCTTACTTTGATTCAAGTTTATGTTGAACTTCATTACTTCCTAGTTTAATTAAAGGAATATTTTTACTTTTCTATGGTTTATTGTGACTCCAATTACAATAGATGTCGTGAGAGCTTTGAATATCTCCTTACTTGTTTTAAGTTGTGAAATCTATAAAATTTGTGACTCACTATTGTCTCCTAGGCATGATGGATGGTTGAATTCCCTTCCGACCATCACAATGGTTTTTCATGTGGGAACTAATTCAATGAAAAGTTGAAGATTGTTTTAACTATTCCATCTTCCAACTGGATAGGATATGACTTCGATTTCAGTTGTGTTTATTGAATGAAGTGAGGTCGCATCTTAACAGCCACAAGTGGATCCTTGGTGCTCTAATTCCTCTTTTGATTAATAGTTTATTTACAATTATTCTCAACTATTCCAAATTTTAGTTTAGTTCCGATTCTAGTTCTAGTTTTAATTATTTTTTAGAATACGTACAAGTTTAGTCCATGTGGATTTGACCTCGTTCTCACCGAGTTATTATTACATCGCGACCCTACACTTGAGGTTAAGAACAATCTCTAAAATTAAGATCTAACATTTTTTTATGGATATCATTTTTCTTAAATCAAATTAGGTTGAAACTTGATACGTAGCCTAATTAGAATGTTTTGAAGATATCTCATTACTCAAATTAACCTCATGGTGGCTCAGTCTAGGAGAACTAATTAATAACCAACATCTTTATTTGTCATAATATGGGCATTTCAATCATGATATGGGCATGAGCCCTATTCATAATATGGGCATTTCAATGATCAATGGTCCAAGTCCCCTTGAAGAATTGTTAATTATGGTCCAAAAGTCATGAGAGAATGACATAGTTCCCTTGAACATGCTAAATGCAGATTGTGTTAAACCGGTCGAGAAGGGCCCATCATATTTGATGATGTGGGGTGCATGATCTGTGAAGGCCATAGTGTTTTTGATATCATCAATGGGCTACATGATATAAGCATTGCATTACTTACGAGGTGCTCTATAGAAAAGTTATTAAATATGTGTTGATCATAAGTGTGTGTGGACCCTTAGCTACATTGAGCAGCTCACACAATTACATGAACTATAGTGTTAAAGTTAGATCTTTTCCCTAGTCATGTGGTTAAAGGCTTGGCCATGCCACATGGTATGATCTAAGGTTGAGATCAAAGTTGTTCCTATGAATGTGAGTTTAGGTTTATAATATGAGATCCTAACTTGATATTATGGTTATAATCTTGGCCACACTATCTAATGTAATTATGGGATATAGATAGGCTTTGTGGTGGGTATAGGAGTACTTTTTCCTTTACAAGTTCATTATAGTGGGTGTATGATCAAGCCCACATTACCTGATGAGGCATATATCATAGGGAACCACTTGAACATTGCACTTCTTAGTGAACACTGTCATTGAGGAGTGGAGAGTATGAATAATTCCAAGGTATGTCTAGTCATGCACATAAATATGTGACATTGCATACTAGATGGGACAAGATAATTCCTTCGAATGTATATTAGCCCTCATTTTATTATGGTTTAGTACTTTGTAACTATAGATGAATTGATATTATAAAGCATGATTATGTTACTCTATCTTCTTTATGTAGCGGGAATTGTCAAGACTGTTTTAGGGGGCATACTTGATAGACTCCACATGTGTTTCAAGATGGTCAAGGTAGCCAATGAACCGGAGATGATTGGGGCTACCAAAGAAGAAGTCACAGATAGAAACACTATCTACATGTCACTAACACCTATATTTAATAGATTCATTAACAACTACAATGTGAATGAACTTAAGTATATTAAAGAAAAGTTGCACATGTAGTTGGTACTCTATGAGGCCAATAATATGAGACGTAAGAATGCATGTGCTAGACACTTAACCGAGGGATCCTCTAGCAGCAAGCCCAATCTAAAAAAGTGCGAGAGAGATGACGACCAAGGGAGTAAGGATAGCAACACTAAAGGAGAAAGTTGTTGGAGTTGGTGCCTTGGAAAACCAGTATGCACCCTGATCCACCATCCACGTGGATATGATAGAGTCGATCTCAATCGTTGATCCAATGACCATTAGTCCTCCTTGCACATATGTTATACCTTAGATAAATCTTGTGTTACATTAATATTATATTTTGTGGGTTGTGTGAAGAGTACATGGTACTTTTTTTTATCCTTAAGAACTTGAGATTGGACACAATGGTTATTGACCGTGGAGACTTATACATGGATTTTAGTACCTGATGATCCATGACTAATATATATGCTTACGACATATATGTTGACATTGATCTTTAAGATGTACGATCATCCTATGTGAGATGGCTAACTTTGGTCAGGATGGAAGGTCTCCACCATCAGGAACCAACTTAATGTGGATCATATCTTTAGCCCTCACCCTACACGGGAGTGTTCATGCCATGGATGTGGGATGTATGTTATGGACCTTTCAGTACTTACATTGGAATGATTGAGTTTAATTCATTAGTCTACGGGCTTATTGGCCTAGACTATGATCATTATGATCATGGACTTGATGGTGCATGAAATGTGATTACATTCTTAGACTCGAGGACATAAAAATTGTGTTCTTGATTATAAAGTTTTAACTCACTTTACAAGGTCACTAAATTGACCATTAAAAGTGGGCAATGGTGGGTACGTCCATCAAGAGTATTAATTTTTGCATGGGCCAACAATGGGGTCCACTAAGTTTACTATGAGACTTCCTTTATGGCTAGATCTATTAAGTCAGGGAATCATTAAGTTATTTTAATGCAGGGACCTTCATGTGAAAGATTTTAATCAATTAACAATAGTTTTTAACTATTAAAATTTTATTTTAACCGTTAAAAATGATTTTATCAAACTTGATGATGACCTAATGGATCAGATCTGGTCCACCCCACTTGATCTATATAAGATAATGATTATTGGTGGATTACCATGATAGTGGAAGAAATGGATCACAAGTGCATGCATGTCTGAGGTGTTTAATGAACCTCCCATACAGTAGGGTACAAAAAGGTTTGTAGGGTGGCGGAGTATCGTATGGTGTACACCCTTGAAACCTTAGCCTTCTCCTTATTTAAAGATCCTTCTACAAAGATGAGAGGTACTTCAGCCTATTCTAGAGAGAAAACTTGGAATCCACTCCCCTTAAGAATAAAGAACAAAGACAGAAGAGAGAGTTGTATGCTGAAATCTCTATCAATCCTTCATCTTCACCTTCCCTTCACACATCCACACATGTGGGTCCACTTGGGTGACAAGTGCGTTGATCTTGACCCCACCCAAAGATCTAGCACTGAGTGCTCTCATCACCTTTGACTATAATAGATCAGAGAGAGACTCTTATGCTTAGGAAAGCATCTTTGATAAATCTACATCGATGAATTCATTTACACAATCATTTGCATCTAGGTATGATCTAAACTATTTATATGGTTGATTATGTTTAGAAAAATGATACCATTGTTTTTGGATTGTTCTTGGGATTGGATCCTTTGAAAAATATGAAAACTAGATATATCCACTATGTTTAGATCCAAAGGACCCAAGATAAGTAATCATGCTAGTAAACAAGGTAAGAGAAAGGGAAAAGTAAATGAGAAAAAAAGTTGTTGACATTATGGGAAGTTGGTCACTTTTACAATAAGTGCATGACTTGTAAAAAGTAACCTGCTTAGGAGGCCAATACATGTGTGACTCTCACTATGTTTATGTAGATGTCATAAGGGATACAATGGAAATTTAAACATAGGATGAGAGTGCATAGGCTAGGAGCAGAGGAGCATCGCAAGGATATGAGCTCGATTATAGCGTAAAGTATCTGGAGGATTTGATTTAGTCTCAATGACTCAAATAAACACAATTTGATTTTGTTTAACCTTCTTTTATTAACTATTCATTTGAGAAACCGTAGTTAATCATGTGATATGGTTGAATTATGATTCCTCCTTATTACTTTTATTTTGTACTTAGTATTGCCTTATGTTATGTGATTCATAATTAGATTGTATCATGATAAATTCATTTCGCTCTCAAAAGAGAATTTTATGTTAGGATTGAATTAGTATTATATTCATAAGCATTAAAAAGATACGAAATGTTAGTCACATAACACCATTATAGGACATCCAAAAAGATCTCACTGATAGATTAATTCTAAGGCTTCATGGGATGCCTGGGATGGAGTTACGAGAAGGATGCTCAATTTTATTATTTGAATATAATCACTCTACATCATCCCTATAAAAGGATGGCAATCACCACCCATATGTAGGTGATGGTAATGAGAGTAGTGGCTCTAGTTGTATCATTCAGTGGTATAAAATGAATTATACGTGAAACCTAATTACACGATGATAATTGAATGGCATATTTATCTCACCATAATTGTGAGTAGTAGAACAAAGATTTTTTTTAAAAGGAAAGTATTTCTGCATGTTGGATCTGAGGTGTTGCTCATATCACACTAATATGGTAGTGTCACTCAGGGATGAATGCCAAAAAGCATGAATAATATGCTTACAGTGGATCCTTATAGTACACTTGTGTGCACAAGATATGACCAGAGATGTGATGTTTTAATCAGTGGAAGGAAAAAGACATTGTAATATCCCTAGTTTAAAATGGACATTCTTATTAAAACATATTTAGGCATTAATTCACTTGTATGGATGTGAAACTTCTTGTGGTGATGTGTCAGATGTCGGGCTTGTTTAAGTTATTGTATGGTAACACGGTTGGTTTAGCATGAGATATGCTAGTTCGGCTTGTACTGATCCAAATGTGCAGGATGCATATGCTTACTCTCTCTCTCTCTCTCTCTCTCTCTCTCTCTATCTCTCTCTCTCTCTCTCTCTCTCATCTCTCTCATGTTTCGTTATCTCTCTCTCTCTCTCATGGGATCATATTGTTCTTAAGTGAACTAAAGTTATTAGGTGTTCAAAGATGATCACATGACAAATGCATGCTGAAAATATGACAATTATGGAACTGATGTACCTAGTCTATGGAAGGTACCATTAGAGTTGTTGGGGGAAAAATGGATAAGTCGGATAAGTTGGCTTATGGAATGGACCAACTCTACTGAACCAGCCCAGGCCTAGTGAGACCCAAGCCTGATAAGGCCTCTACGTCCAGAAATAGGCCAACCTCCAAGGAGATCGATATAACTGTAAAGACACTCAAAGAACACGGCTACAAGCCCATTCGAAGAAGTTGTGTTCCGACCTAACAAGTTGATCACTGATCGACCTTAGAACAGTCGTAGGTCGAATAAAGCTTGACCATAGATCAACCCCAGATCACCTACTACCCGGTTATAGATCAGTCATAGCTCGGCCATTGGACGACCGTACATCGGCCAATGTCCGGTTAGGTCGGCGACGTCCCATGACAAGGTCAAAAATCCATTAGCGCCTAGCTAAAAGGAACACGAATCCTATGACCCCTCCATTGGTCGAGGATGGTGAATGTTGATCTGCCAAGAAGGTTGGAGTCGCAAATTCCCGAGCTGACACCCGCCTACGAGAGCCGACCTAAATTTGAGCTATAGATTTAAGAAATATCCTATAATTCCAAAGATCTCTTCCCAAATTTTCAGGGCTGGTAATCTCGCAAAGATCCCGGATTCGGATGGATCTCCAAGATATCATGGCAAATCCTCGTACGATTGGACTCTCTTCCCTATAAATATAGAGGTATCCCTGACCATCAAAGGTACGCTAATTCTTACCATAGCATTCGACCGGTGTTTCTTTTCTGAAGATCCTACCCTACAAAAAGACCCTGTTCCTGACTTAGGCATCGGAGAGTCCCCTGCACTAGTTAGGGTCTCCTTTCTTTCTCTTTTTGCACCCGTGCAGGTACAAGAGGGTCAACCGCAGAGGGTCTGCTGGAAAATTGCATCAGCAAGAGTTAATGTGGACTTTTAGAGTATCAATATAATTCAATTGTTTCTTATTCGGCATGTGAAATTAAGTGATTTGAGTATAAATGATTTTAAGATAAGTGGGAGATTGTTGGAGTTATGTCATAGAAAACTAATGTGAGTCCAATTCACTAGGCATGTGGATGAAACAATAATAATCTCGGCCGTAATTGTGATGTCGAAGTATCCATGGGGGACAGAATGTTGTCTTAATTAATACATGGTGTCACCTTAAACATATATGAATACGGGTTAAGTGAGAGTGATTTCTATGTTTTTCCTTGTGAGCCCAAGATTAGACATAATGGTTCTTGACCATAGGAGAGTTGTGATCCATGGACTTTAGTAACCCGATGTACCTAACCATCAAATGTTTATGACAAACATTTGGTCATCACATGATGGAAGGAATGACCATCCTATATGGGATGATTGATTTGGGTCAAGAAGGATGGTCTCCACCATTGGAGGCTGATTTTGGTGTTGGTATGCCTTTGCCCTCCCCCACGTGGGAGTATATACCGTAGATAAACGATCTTATTAGACCTTTTGGCACCTACATTAATGGATCAAGATCAAGTCATTAGTCTATGAGCCCATTAGCATGGACTTTGATCAAACTTGATGATTCATAAGAAGTTGATTAATATTTAAACCTGAGGACGTTTAAGTGTCATGATCTTGAGTGTATATATTTGGCCCTTTTTATGAGGCTATCCTGTGGTCATTAAAAGTGGGTCATGCTTCAAAATTCATTAATTCTTGCAATGGCTAATAAAGGATCCATTAGTTTACCTAAGGATATGGTTATGGCGAGATATAATAAACTAGGGACTTACCAAATGCCCTTTTTTGGTACGCCCTTCATTTTAAAGATTTTAATGCACTTTACAAAGGTTTTCAACTATCGAAGTTTTATTTTAATAGTTTTCATCGCACTTGATGATGATATGATAGTCCATTATTTGATGAGCATACGATATAGGTCTTTAGTAATGGTCATGACAATAGAAGAATTTGATCATAAGCGCATACATAGATAAGATGATTACAGGTCCCATTCATATATAAGGTAGTGAAAACTTGTACGGTAGCGAAGTATCATAACCAGTGCACCCTCAAAACCTTAAATCCCTCCTTATATATTAAGTCTTGTAGCAGAGGAGAGAAAAAGAGAGAGGGAGCATAAACGCACCCTAGAGAGTAAGTACGTGAGAGAGAGAGAGAGAGAGAGAGAGGGAGATATAGATCCTTCTCCCTTTTCTCTTCGTCTTCTTCCTTCCTCTCTTCATCCATACGTGCATGTAGGGTTAGCTTGGTGTGGACATGTGCACGTCTTTTTGCCCTGCACAAAGTTAGATGTGGGGCTCACACTCTCCTTTCATTCGGAATAGAGCTTGCATCCCAAAATGGCTAGGTTCATCCCATTCATGCCATTGTGAATATAGCTTACATCCCAAAATTGACAAGAACATGTTTCAGTTATATTGAAATGAAATATCCATCCTAACAAGTTTAAATTTGCTAAGCCCATTTTTGGTTGCACCAAATTTCATCAAGTATCATGAAAATTTTCACTGGATTAGACTGATTAATTATGAAATACTATGAAATTTCGTGATGTTTGGTGCAACCAAACACACCCTAAAAGATTAATAAATAATTATTATTTAAAAAAAAAAAAGCATACCTTATTCGAGAAAAATACACGGCCCATTTTGGTCTTGTGAATAGGATATACCCAAGAGTTGCAATCGAAATGGATATCCCGACTGTTGGGAATTTCGAGCATCACAGAAATAAGAAAGAATTCGCGCTTGTGCTGATTTGTAATGAGGAGAGCACCAGGAATTCCGAATTCTGGCTCGACGTGAAATGTGATTCTATATGTTATTGTGCTTGTATCATGTTCGTTGCTCTTGCCTTTTCTCAAGCGTCCTCTCTTGCTCAGCTTCCCTGTTTTGGTGTCTAAAGAAGAATAAGAGAAGAAAACCATTACAAGAATCAATGGCTTTGGTAACATTCCTTGGAAAACATTTGTGACGGTAACCCTACTGAAGAAGTGGGGAATGATAACATGCATTCCCAAAAAAAGGGTGGGCCCCACACATCTTTAACGTATGGTATTGGGGCCCACTCTTGATGTTCATGAGGAACCAGAACAGTGCATCTAGTGATCCTCCTCATGGGCATCATGGACGCAGGGAAGGATGTTTTGAGGTCGAGCACCGTCTTCCTAAGGGGGATAACTACTCCGATTCCACAGAGCATCAGAGCGACCTCAAATCCACAAGGAAAATAAGAAAATAAGAAATAATTCTAGAAATTTCAGAATAAATTGCTTGATCATTTTTTTAAAAAATGAGCTTACAACCTCTTAAATAGTAACATGAACCTTAAGAAGAAGTTCCGGAATCATACTAGAACTAAAACTCCCATAAATCGTGACTTACTATAAATAATAAACTTATTATTTACAGACGTTCATGATTTCCACTAGACCTCATGGTTTTAAGCTAAAAATAGTTGTTGAGGGTCAAATATTGCATATCAGACCCCATTTATCGCCTGGATTTACGAGCATGATATTGTTTAACGGTCGGTTTTAACCGTGTTTGTAATGCAGGTTGTATTTGAGAGCATAGACTGCAAAAAGGTGCTTAAAGCATAGATTTAACGCTCTGATGATACCAAAGGCGAGGGATGGACCCCAGGGGACCAAGATCGATGGGTTTAGACGCCAGAGATCCGAGAAAATCCAAAAACTGAAGCTTAAGTGGCCTGAAAAACGTCCAGAACGCAAGATTGCAGAGTTCTCACCATCCGTTTGGCTCGAAAATTCATACAGGACCTGAAGACCATATATTAACCGTACACGTCGAATTTCAACTCCTGAATCGTTGTAGAAGTGGCTGAACTGACAGATCAGCCCTTAAAATCCGGATTCTGGGCCCACCTGATATCTGGATATGCTATATTTTTGGACCCAACCGCTAATTGAGATGATAAAAGAGATGGACGGAATGGATTTCTCATACGCACTGCAATGGATCCCACATATACATGTGGGAGTGCACAGGCAGTGCACTCCCGCGCCACACCACACCATTGAGATCGGTCAGCAGGCGTTGACCCGATCCAGTTTTCGCGTACGCAGCGTCCGCAAGGTGTGGACGCTGATTTGGATTGTGGGCCACCACTGCGATTTGAAGGACTGATCCGGACCGTCCAGAAGATCTTAAAGGATCCGGTGACCACTGTCTAGGTGAAAGAATTTCAAAAGATCTTGTGGATCGAAATCCATCCGTTCAAGTGGAGGATAGACGGCGGCAAGGAAAGTTCTGTGGCCCACACCAAATCTGAGAAATGACCATCCATTTCAGACCGAAATCAGGAGGGGAATCCAGTAGACAGACTGGATTTTCCATCCGACGCGGATCAGAGGCCCACCAGCGACATCAGCGCACGTTGCGCAGACCCTGTTTTTGCAACCGGACCCTGCCCAATTTTTGCGGGCCGTTACGTGACCTCAACAGTGATCGGATGGCCATCTGGACCGTCCATCATGTATTTCATTCAAAAATGTCCCAAGGGACGTGGATGTTTTGGAAGGAAAGCAAGGATCGAAGGAAGTTAGGACACTGTTTCCTGGCTGCGTAAAAGCCTTCGCAGGCAATCTCTAAACAGGATTCCAGCTGCGGAAAGGAAGCTTCCAGACCAAGCTCTCCAGCCACCGACTCCATCACCTGCTATAAAAGAAAGAGAAACAGGGAGTCTGGAGGAGCTACCCTTGGGCTGGGGTGGAGGGGAGAGGAGAGAGAGAGAGAGAGAGAGAGAGAGAGAGAGAGAGAGAGAGAGAGGAGAGAGAGAGAAGTTTTGAAAGTTTTAGTTTTTCTTTTCTTTATTTTTTCTGTTTTTCCTGTGAACTATGTTGGGCTAAACCCCTTAGCTAGGGCTAAGGGGTGAAGCTTGTGGGGGTGATGGAAGTTCTACATGCTAATTTATTCTTGAATTGATATGATCTTAGTTTTTATTTAAGAAATTATTTTAGTTATTAATGGTTTATTGTGACTGAAATTACAATAGATCTGTGATGGCTTGAGTATTTTCTTACTTTGATGTTTATGACGCCAGGAAGCCCTGTTGTTCACCATCATCTCCTGGGCATGGTTGGATGTCGGTACCCTTCTTACCTTCATGACATGATTGATTGGTTGGTAATTAGTTTAATTCTGTTATTTACTTTGTCTCCTGAGCATGGTTTGGTGATGGAATCCATTCTAATTCATATACCTTTCATCTCTTAGAAATTATATCAAGTAAGTTCAGTTCAATCTTCATGGTTTTTGAAACAGGCATAAGATCTCCTCTGATCTCTACAAGTGGATCCTCTGAATCCCTAGTTTCCTACCTTTAATTTCACCAGTTTTAGATAAATATTTTCACACCATTATTCCTTCATATTCACTGGTTTAGATTTCATTTCATTCTAGTTCTAGTTCTAGTTAGTTTCAGATTATGTACAGGTTTCATCTGTGGATTCGACCTCGGTCTTACCGAGTTTATTACTACATCTCAACCCTGCACTTGGGGAGTGAACAATAGTATCCTATTTGCCTCAAACATGTTATTCTCCTAATTATTTTAAGCACCTTTCATGTTGGACGCAACTCCTAAAGCTCAACAGATGAAGAGTTATAATCAAATTAAAACTTACTATAACTAGTAAAAATGGAAATCCGACCGTCGATCTAATGGAATCTCACAAGTACGGCGTGCGCAATCCGACATATTAGGTTGGGTGGCTAAAGTAGCTCCGCCTTAAAATTATATATGGCATGTTGGATAACCCATTCCGGTTTACGAGATACGACCATTTTAAGGTTCCGACGGTCTGGATCACTTCCACCCCTGATCGGGCCTTTTCTATTCCATCTTGGCCGAATCACGCGACCCGCTCCACATCACCGTACATCCCATTATATATCTATAGACACACACACACACTCAGGAGGGACATATATACCAATGTACAATGACACATAAAACCTGTACATTCACTTGTTGTGTCCCACCTAAATTTTTGAATGGCTTGGATTTCGATGTGTACCTTCATCCTGGTGGGGTGCACCTGATGAATGGGTTGGATGATGTGTATACAACACGGTGACCCTTCATTCCATCTGAAAGTATCCAAAGTGGGCATTCCCTTCCAAATGTCCCCCGTTGTCTCGTTTGGTGTGGCCCACCTGAGCTATGGGTATTTAGGCCTAACATTTGGGTGCTCCTTTAATGGATTGGATCTTAATCACAAATCAACGTTGGCCCCACACAGCTCGAACCGTTCTCAGAGCACTATAAGTTGCATAGGGTCACTTAGAAAATCCAATCCATGATCTCATTATGTCCAACAATTATTTCATGGGCTACCATCCAAACGCCTCACTGATCGGACAATCTTAACCATATGATCATTTGCATTTACAATATTAACAGTCAGGATTTCTCACAGGTCAAATCAACCATTTGAGCCATGTCTCTGTCAGGATCCATCATGGATTGCTTATGATTGTAAAGGATCGTTTTTGTTTCAAAATCTCAACCATGCCATCCATGACTTTGTAAAAGAACGGCTACAAAAGATAAGGACGAATATTGTATGGATTGGATCATCTGATCAGTGTAATTTGCATGGCAATCCATGAAATGTGCGTTGGACTTAACACACAGATTAGATCAATTGATTAAACTGTCCAAATGACCCAATGCAACTAGGGGCACTGTAACCGATAATTCATACAAGAAAGACCGTTGTAACGTGTCTAGTGACTCATTTTAAAATTTTTAAAATAAAAATGTGATTAAACTAGGCTTTCACATATTGTGAGATACCGTACTCGGATTTTCATTTAACAATCGTATGATCGTTTCTTATGTGGCGGCTGATGTAGAGCGGTCGTGGACAATATCATGGCCAAGATGGACCAGAGAAGGCCCGATCGGAGGCGGAAGTGATCCCGACTGTCAAAACCTTAAAACGGGTATATCTCGCAAACCAGAATGAGTTATATGATTTTGGCACAGGAGAAGCTACTTTACCCAACCAACCCAACTATGTCGGGTTGCCACACGGGATTTGTGAGATTCCATCATATCGACCATCGAAAATTCATTTTATTTTCATTTTTACTATTTTTAGTAAGTTTTAGTTTGATGATTACCCTTCATCCTTTGAACTTTAAGAGTTGTGTCCAACATGAAAAGTGGTTATAAAAATTAGGAGAATAAAGTCGTTAGGCAATAATACACATTTTTGCTGTAGGTAGTGAATCCAAAGTCTATAGAAATATATAAGTGAAGGAGTGGAAACCAAAGTCTATATATAGTTAAGATAGTTATTCGGTTTGTGTTATATTTGTAATGATCTTCAGGTGGGAGTTTAGAGTTATAGTTTGAATACGAAACTTCTTCCTAGGATTCATATTACTATTTAAGGGATTGTAATCTCATTTTTTTAAAAAAATTATCATCGATCAATTTATTTTGAATTTTTAGAAAAATCTCTATTTTCTTATTTTCCTCGTACGTGGGTTCGAGGTATCTCTGTGAAGAAAATTCAAAGAAACTCCATAGATTCGGAGTAGTTATCCCCTTGACGTGCCCATCCCGGCATCAGCGGCCCACCACAAATCACGGATGTGGGCCATTACCCATTCATCAGATTTCAAAGAAGGTTGTAGGCAGGCCTGGATTAGGCCTGTATCCGTATACAATTATTTGGCCCACATAGTTCGTTCCAGGCCCAATAGAGAAAAGCCCATTAACGTCCTAGAAAGTACATTTTTTTCCACTTTCTCAGTAGACTGTAAATCTATTTATAAAAGCTAATGTGAAAATCCAACGGATCATCTGATCCGTCAGATTATGAATTTGTGATTTTGGTGACAGCTTTTTGGATTTTCTGCAAGATCATACCTTATGAATGATAAATATGGGGATGTAAATCACTAACCCATGCATAGTTTTGAACGGCTGGGATCATCATGGACCGGAGATTACTGGGCCCCATGTTAGCATAATATCTAAGAATACAAGAACTAGTGATTTAAGAACCACTTACTGGTATCAACTTGAGTACTGTATATTTGAACTGAAGCCGATTTTCCTGGGCCTGATCGGCCCAGACTCCGACGAACGACGACCTTCCCCTTAATAACAAGAAATTGATGGTGGGTCAGTTTCCGGTGGGCTGTATTCAGGCATGCAGGAAAGCAAGTAGGCCAACTTTGTTGCATGTTTGGGCTTTCAGATTCCATTTCCAAGAATCCCAATCTCAGTTCCTTGGATAAAATCTCTTCAACTATGTTATAGGATTTTATGTAGTAGATGGGTATAAGGAATGCTTGCAAATGAAGTAAAAAATAAGAACATTTTATTGTATAAAAACCAAAAGAGAAAAGAAAAGAAATGTGCTAGTCTTTTGCTTCACTCGCGCATCTGATTCCATGTCTTTCTTGTTGGTAAACCATCACCAAATTCCCATTCTTGGGGTTGAATTTACTGGGTTGACTCAGTGACTCGGCGAGTTTTGATGTTCTTGGACTCGCTCATTTGGCTGAAAGGTTAGACTCTTATGTTAGTTTTGCAATATATTAAAGATAATGGTACTGACTCATCCTCCTTGCATGTGGCACTGTTGAATAGATATCCACACCATCTAAATTGTAGGTCTCATTGTAGATGGAGCCATCAAGCAATCTAAATGTGTACAATTAATGGTAATTAAATGGATGGTTAAAAGTAAAATAGAGAGTGGTTTGAATTTGAAGAAAATATAATTAGATGGTTAGTGTTATCTCAATGCAAATTTTCAGTTATGCTCCATCTGAAGTTGGTGAGTGAACATCTGGATCAAGATCGTTGCTGCCGGTGATTTTTGCATATTCCAGTATTGGAGCGTTCATAGTCCTATATTCATTAGGAAACACTGATAAGACATCATGTTCAATCCCTGGGGATAACAATAGGCCTAGATCTAATGGCAATGATTTAATTTTTGCCACATGATGTGGCCTCTGTATCAATCACATTGCTTTGCTTAGTTGTTTGGTAAGTTTATGGTATTTTGGTAATTTTATACCATCTTAGTTTGTATGGATGATTAAAAGTTAGGTTATAAAATTATAAGCGTTTTTTTTTTAACACACACGCTCACACCCATGCACACTTGTGGACGTTGGGATCTATGTGACCGCGGGTTGGATCGATGTGCTTACATGTGCCATTTGAAAAGTGTGTGATTTAATTGAAATGTGAGGGTATTATATTTTATTGGAGCCGCCACTAGCCGGTTATTCCAAATTTACAGTTAGCTAGATCCTATAGAAACATTAGAAGAAAGAATCCGAAGATTCTATAACCTAAAATGGCACCTATATAATAAAAAATTCAGGTAAGAGACCATGGTTACAAAGAGATAAGGTGTTAGACACTCTCTATGCTAGTACAAACGTACGATCTCTATATCACAGGATTAAACAAACAATCAGGGATTAGAGTTAGCTCTTGTTTACTAAAGAGGCAAATGTGTGGAATACAATGTTAATGCACCATCATCGTCAAGTAGTAGACCGGGTTAGATAAATCTACCCTGACTCACTCACTTGTTGAAACAGAAATATGGCCAATCAACTCAATCTTTCGATGAATAGGATCCGATGACTCGGCAAGGCACAAAGCATACACTCAAATTGATTGGATAAAAATGAGATGTATATGATGCTATGTTGATGATGAGCAGGGGGGATCGAGAAGGGAATAGTTGTTTCATGATGCTTTATGTGGGACTAATCAAGCTGGATGGTAAGATGGACAGTTGTTTCGCAGAGTCGGATTGAGTGGTTTTGAACGGGGTTTTGTTTGCGTAGGTGGCTAGAGGATGTGTTGGGTCAGGCTGATCTAGGCTGGACTCCTTTCCTTAAATTCTCTCTTCTCCTTTGGTTAAGGGATGAAAGCTCTCTAAGAGATTTAAGGAGTCTAAAGATGTTTACGAGTGTTTCTAAGTGCTTTGGAATGAAAGAGTAAGGGGCTATTTATAGCCTTGTGGCCCGTTTTTTTTTGGTAATTGTTGGAGAAGTTGAGGGTTAAAAGGCTTTAATGGGTAGGTTTTGAAATCTCTATGTAACAAGATCTAAGTGGTTAGATGAAGTGATAAGATTGTAACTTTGGTTTAAAGGAGGGATAAAAAAGTCATTCAGCATTTCTGTACGATTACAACTAGATTCAAGGCAACCCCACATGCTTTGCACCCTCTCCTTCCAAGGTAGGAGAGTTGCCACGTGGTAGACGACAACGCCTCTTGCCAAGGCAAGAGAGCTGCCACGTGGCAGGCGATGCCCTCAGCGCTGCTGTCTGTGGCTTGCTCCCTGCTTTGGTAGGGAGTCCACTAGCATGGTGTGCAGCCTCTTGGTCCTCCCAAGTTTATTTTTCTTGGGTCTGATTTGACTAGGTTGAGTTGAATGGGTTTGACTGGGTGACTTGATTGGGTTTGACTGGGTTTGATTGAGTGGATTAATTAGGTTTGACTAGCTTGGTGGCCTAGGTTGCCTGGCTGGGTTGATTGGGTTTAACTGGTTAGATTGATTGGGTTTGATTGAGTGGGTTGACTGGGTTTGACTAGTTTGTTGGCCTTGGGTGGGTTGTCTACAGATGCCTTTCTTTGGTAGAGGTTGCGATCAAACGAATGCCAAAGCGAGTGGACACTCTACCATCCTTAGTCAGACTTGGAGGTGGTTCAAATTCGTTGTCTTCTTTGGTGTCTATGTCAGTTGATTTTCTGGAAATAGATAACTCGCACATCTCACAAGGGTTTGTGGAAAATATTACAATTGTCCCTATACTTTTTGTGGCATTACGGGCAACCACTCACAACACTTTCAAACCTGATCGATACTGACATTGGAGTGTATCTAGAAAGTAGTGCCCTTACACTTTTTACAGCCTTACGACGATCTACCTACTGACTAGATTTGGAATGATCGTTGCTTCCCTAATCACCCTAGGAGTACTTGCTTCGCTTGATTATCAAAGTAGTTAATTGCCCTGCATTTTTTGCGGCCTTAAGGGAACTCACTACGTCGACTTAGGTTGGATTAAGTTTCACGAATATTCCACAACTAGGTTTGTGCGAGTGACCTTTTTTTGTGCAATCTCCTTATTTTGACACTGAGGTTACTGTTCAACAGTTTCTTCTGACTGGGACTTCTCTTATCATCCATTCCAACATAAACATTTCATACGACTATTATGACGTACACTAGAGTTTAGATCGATCTTACTTTGTAGGCATACAAATCCGACAGTTTTAGGGAAATTGTGAGTCGTCGGATCTTATTTTGATGTTGCACTGGACCCCTGGGGAGTGACACTCCGTGGAGGTTTTATTAGAAATGACTTTGTAAATAAGTCCAGCTCACATGGTCACCTCCGCTGGGATGACTGTGGGTCTTCCGTGCGAGCTGGTTTTTTATTGATAACATGTTAAGGGTCTTGTCCATCTTTTTGAAGATGGATGGCTATGATCGAGACCAATTTTTATTAGAAATGTCTTGTTGTGGTTTTTAAGGAAGGTCTGCACCTGTCATTTTGCAACTTGATTATTGTATTCGAGGCATGCTCTGCTAAGGATACATGTATTCTTTTTTGGATTTTGGACATGTTTGTCTGACTTAGTTGCTTTGCGGTTTGATGGTCATGTCAAACTTACTCGAGATGATCTTGATCCATCGTCTCATGGTTAACAATCGCGATCGAGATTCAAATCCACTAGGGATGATCTAGGTCTATCGTTTCATGTTTATCACTCATGATCAGGTTCTGGTTTTATTCGAGTGAGTTTGACCGATAGCCATGATTAAGACTTTGATCTGCTGGAGAAGCCGATCGGTTCCATCATTTGAAGTTGTGGCTAGGCATACTGGGGATTTCTCACTGTTAAGACTTTATCGGGGATATTTTTTTGGTGATCTGGACCATGATCAACGACCGTGATTGAGTCCACTTCGAGAATATATTTTTGAAAGATGATCCGATAATGACCTGGGATTTTGGGTTCGTGTACACACACATGCAAGTACATATACTTATATTCTTTCAAGCATACATATGTAAGTCCATCAATCTAGCACATTTTAACCATACATCTAGATTCTAACCTGAATTTGACTGTTGTAAGTAATCTTTATCCATAGATCAAGTCATCTAACCGTTGATTCTTAAATAAACCATCACATCATCCTAAAATCAACCCTAGATGCGATTTAAACATTTAGACATGATCATCAATGAATCTGAATGTTAGATCATGACCCTAGTATACAGATAAACATTTTATACCATTAAAACCAAACTCTAATGAGTATAAATACACCATTCATTATCTCAACCTTTCAATGGTGTATATGTTCATACCTGATACTAAACATTAGAAAATTGACTTCTAAGAAGTCGATCACGATGAAACTTTAAATAATGCTATGTTAGAACAGTTAAGTCATACATTATCAATTTCGAGACCTAACTTGCAAGATCCATCGTCCATCAGATTTTGCATCATATTCGTTAGATGGCCCATCAGAAAATAACACAACGATTCTCACTGCGACCCAGGAAAAATCCCAAACGAATCCATCGGTTTATATCTTAAATCAAGGTATGCCTTAACCAATTTTCAGAGCCTATGGACCATATAGGAAGAATTCTATGCAACCTTCAGTTTTTAAAAAGGATTCGGTAAATCGACTGTAAACCGAATACTATACGCTCTCACCTAGAGGAATAACAATTTGTAAAACTATCCATTCTAACGTCCTGGTTAACCGGACTGTTGTCCGAGTGAGGGTTTAGTGTTCGGGTGAGGGTTCAACTTTTGAGTTGTTCAAAAATATTGCCACTGTTCGAAAATATTGCTAATAGTTGGTCGAGACCTTGGCTTAGTCCCACTTCGGATGGATGAACGCTCGAGACCCTAGCTATAAGTATGGTTCTACCCTTCCTTGCAACGAGTCATTTTGAGGGAAACCCTAGAACTAAAACCGTGAGGCCTTGGCCTAAGTGGACAATATCAGTACAATGAGGGCTGGGTCTTTACAATGTTACTACATCTTGATGCTCTAAGGGACACCATGACAAGTTCAACTTGAAATTTTATGGCAATCGAACCATTGATTTTGAGTTCACACATGCAAACTCAACCCATGTATCCATGCAAACAACGCCATCAACACACGTGTACATATGTGTGCATATACATCGAAAACATGAGACCTGCGTTCTGAAGCGTAAAACAACATCTAGATCATGAATCCTTCTCCTTCTTTGAATTTCAATAGTGGCTAACCATTAAACCACCTTAGATCATCCAAAGATCCAAACCGTTCATCGTGCGGCTCACTAGATCATGCATCTGATGCACAATTTTCTAACTAAAATTCACACTATGGACGTTGTCGTTCGTATGACTCTAGAATATCACAAGACAACGCACACAAACGACCTATAATAGGAAACTTTCATGTTGTCTCTTGTTCAAAGAGGGATTCCTTTATAAATCCAAGAGAAATCTCCAACAAATCCCAACCGTCTAACTAGAAAAATCGTAGCGATTTGAATGTATCATTTCGCAGATCAATATCTTACAACGATGTGACAACCTTCTGTTTTGTTGGCTATTGATAAAGGATTTTTAGAAACTATGCATGAAACCTATTCCATCTAGGCCATTCATTTTACACCTGTGGATTTTCACAATCACTGTTTTAGCACAAGAAGATCCCGAACTGCTACAAACAGTGTTTCTTCCATGATATTCTCGGTAAATTGCGGTAAGAACCTAAAAACTTCTCCAAAGCTTTGATTTCTTGTTTCCCAAACTTCCTACTACCAATTTGAACCGTCCAACGAATACAAAAAGTGGATTGAACTAAAAAAAAAAATGGAAAAAAGATGTGTTATGAGGAAGTATTTGTCATTATTTACTTAACACCCTCGAATTCGGGATTTGAGTCCTTATACTCAGGTACCGAATTTTGGGGGCATTACATATCTGATCTGTTAGATCGTAAATCAATGGTCACGACTATGGCCAATTTTTATTGAAATATTTTTGAAGTCTTTTGAAAATGATCCCTACCTTAGGATCATAAGACCAATGGTTGCGATTGAGGCCAGTTTTTATTAAAGTATTTTTTTAAAAGAATCTGGATTGTTGGACCACAAAGCAACGGTTATGATTGGGCCAGTTTTTATAAAAATATCTTTTGAAAATTTTAAAATGATTTCGACCGTCGGATCGTAAATCAACGGATACGATCGAGTCTGGTTTTTATTGAAAGGTTTTTTGGGAACTTTTGTGATTTTCTCTCTCCTCATTCATTCAATTTTCTAATTTTCTCTCCTACTCCTCTCCATTATCTCATTATCTCAATTCTTTTCAATCTCTCTCCATTTTCTCTCTCATCGCTCCCATCACCTTTCTCATTCCACGAGATTCCCTACTAAGAGAACCTTCCCAAGCCACCTCTCCTCCCAAGGGAGAGGAGTTGGGCATTGTCCCATCAAGAGGGGAAGACTAAGCGGTGGGCAGCCCGCCGCTGGCATCTCTTCTACCCTGTGGTTTTTTCCGGGGGATGGTTAATGGGGTGTGTTCTCCTTTTCTATATATTCCCCTCCCTATTTGAACTCGTTTAGCAAGTCTTTCCCCCCAAGTTCTCCTTCTCTTCTTCTTCTTCTTCTTCTTCTTCTTCTTCTTCTTCTTCTTTCTTCTCTCTCTCTCTCTCTCTCTCTCTCTCTCTCTCTCTCAATTCCCTCCTTGTCTTTCTTTCTAAGCTCTTCCTTTTGTGATTTTCCATTGTCCATTGATGACTTAAGGCAGCAAGGAGAAGGTTCTTCTTGGGTTGGTGCAAGGTATACTCATTCTTCCTTCTCTTACCCTTCCTTACACACTCTTCTTTTTTGTTTCAAGGGATTCTTTCAAGCAACTTGGTGGTCCAATCATGTGTGGAGCCTACTTGTGTCTAAGGTGGTGACAATACAACTATTCTTTTGTGTTGATTGATGTCTTAAATCTATAAATCAACATGTTTGTCGATGACAGTTCGATGTCATCGAGCAGACTTTGATGCCATCGAAGTCTGGCTCGATGTCATCATAAAAATTTGAAATTTCTCATGTTCGATGCCATTGAAGTCCCATCGAAGTGTCATCGGGAAAAATCCAAAAAATTCATGATTTATCACTGGAACGTTTGGTGTTTAGTTTGATGACATCGAAGGTTGTCCGATGTCAATGAAATCCCATCAAATGTGTCATCAAACGATCACGCAGAGTTACGCAGAATTGCTTAAGTGCGGGATTTTTTGCGAGATTTCTATGGGATTACTTTCCTATTCTGATTGTGATTCTCCTAGAAGCTATAGATATGGGTGTAACCGTAATTAGGGTGTAATCCAAGTGCTTTCTAATTCTGTAAGGGGAGATTTGAGGGTTGTTCGAATCGGGCATTCTTTTTATCTCTTGTAATTTCTGATTTTATAGTAATATTTGTCGCTTGGTGCCATGGTTTTTTCTCAAAAGGATTTTTCTGTATTAAATTTGGAGTCATTGTGATTGGGCTTGATTGTGCCATTGGAATACTTGATTCATCTATGTGTGTTTCTGCGGTCTCCCAACATTTTGGAGTTCCAAGCTTTCCTTTTCTCATTTCTTCTCTTTTTTACTCATTTTCTACCACATTTTCTTTCTTTGTTTCCAAGGAGTGGTCTCAACGATTTTGGTGAGGCAAGCAAGTTCTTGGTGGTGCAAGCAATTTGAAGCTCATTTGAGTCCAAGGTGGTGGCATGCCCTAGAAGAGTTCAAGCTTTTCTCATCTATTTCCCTTTACTTTCTTCATTTCTCCTCCTTTCACTTTGTCATAGGTGTGGTTTTTCCATGCACATCAAGTTTGTATGGGAATTCCACTACCTTAGGAGGTGCGTTGGGCCATGTATTAAATGGACCCCTAGCAAGGACTTGAGCCTTGTGTGCATTTGAATGGGCCTGAGGCTTGTTTTGGGTTCCAATCCCATGTTTCTTCTTGTTATTCCCTTTCTTTCTTTCGTTTCCCATGCTTTCATTTTATCTCATGCTTTCATTTTTAGTGGTGATTGGGCCTAACAAATGGAAATGGGCCCACATCAGATTTGTGTGCCCTTCTCTTACTATAATGGGGCGTTGCTTCTCTTCATAGGTCCATGTGGTTATGAATGAGAAAGTGGCCAAGTCTCTTTTAATACTCTTTAACTCAAGCGGGCCTCAACTTTCCTTTAAGGCCCACATGGGTATTAATGAAAATGACTAAATCTTTTGATCTCTTAGACTTAAATGGGCCCTAAATTCCTTTTTGGGCCCATATGTACCCGTGTGAAGGAGACTTGGACACTCCTCCGTTATGAAAAGAGGATTTGGTGCTTTTGAGCTTTCCACCGATCAAGTGGGCTTTACTATTTTATCATGGCCTTCCTTTGAATAGTTGATGCAAATGTGGCAAGTAGGGTTGATTTGGGACTCTTTGGACCTTGAATGGGCCTTACCTTTCCTTTGGGCCCACCAAATGGAGAATGAGATGTCTCTTTCCATTTTAAATCCTTAACTTAACCTCTCATTTTATCTAAATCCCTCATGTTTTTGTCCCTCATTAGTAAGCTAAACTCTTGGCTCCCACCCCTAATGGTATGACTCTTGTACTTTTTTTTTTTCTTTTCTTTTTTTTTTTTTTTCTTTTTTTTTTTTTTTTTTTTTGGGGGGGGGGTGTTAAGCCTTAGATTTGGGCTTGTAATGTGGCACTTAGCCAAGTATGTCTTTTAGGCATGCCATGGGCCCATTTTTCTCCACGGGCCCAAAATTTCCTAAACTTGTCACATAATAGCACCATAGGGTCCTACCTTCACCACTTGCACTTGTGTGCCCAAATGAAATGGTTTTCCCAAGAATGGGCTTGAAATGGGCCTCACCTTTGTTTGTTGGGCCTGACACCTTTAACCTTAACACCTTAGCCAATGCTCATCTTAACTAGTCATCTTTTGGTCTACTTGGATTATGACAAAAGTACAAAGTTAGAGTCGACGTTATCCCACTCAACATTTCATAAAAATTGATGGTTGAAGTTGGTCCATGGAAACTTTGTACCTCCTTATGCCTTCATAGCTGCCTCACTTGCTCTTTCTTGCTTTGGCTGGTCCATCTTCAATTCTTCATGGGATCTTACATGTGGGATCCCGGTCTTTTGCAACATCGCTCATATGCACACGTGTCCCAACTCGCACCATTGATAGACCATACACTGCACCCTAGTACACCTAGAAAACTCACCTATGTGATTTGTTCTGGATGATCTTGAAACCTCTATCATGTGGACCGCGTCGTCGTTGCGATCGCAATGGTGAAAACCGCGCATCAATCTGACGCTCCGTTAGTGATATATGACCCATCGAATGTAAGGCTCAAATTATGTATCCAGTAACTCAAGCAACCTTTATTAGGCTAGGCCCATTGGACTTGAGCTAATGTGGGCTTAAAGCCCACTTTTAGAACATGAAAATTACTAACAAATAGGACAATTGCTACATGACAAAATAAGAAGCTAGCACATATAAGACAAGAACTATAAGACAAAATTGGATTCTTTCCCAAAACTCATCATCGGCTCTCTCCCCATGTCTTAGAAACTAATCATGGCTCATGTCCACCTCATCCTATACATGCATCCAATGCATGTTTTGATTTGTGTCATATCACTTTAAACAACCAATTACAACACTCCACTTCATCATCTACCATACATCACCTACAACTCATAACCCTTATCCATCCATTAGCCAATGCATGTCTAGATTTCTTCCACCTTGGCCAATGCATGTTTAACACCATCCACCTCATCCATCCACTACACATACCATACATCACCTTCCACCTCACTTTTAGCACCAATAAGATCCCATAAACTTATCACATCATCTTGCCACCTCAACCCTCAATTCCCTATATAAGAGTATTAGCTCTCTTGCACTTATTCTTTTCCTATACTTAGAAAAATTCTAAGATATTAAGAGAGAGTGAGAGAGAGTGGGGCCAAGGTATGGTCCACCATTGATCAAAGAGGGAGTGGACCACACATCATCATCCAACCATCCATCCATTGAGGTGGTCTACACCCCTCCTCCCATCCTCCTTATCTTCCTCTTTCTTTCTCTTTTTATTTTCTTGATATGTGTAGGCCCCACTGGTGTAGAGTTCTTGTGTGCATGTATTTCTGGCCCATGTCAATATGGTCCACCATGATGAACATCATATTCACACCATTCACATGTAATCCTATTTTTTTTATCTGAACAGCAAGTTCTAAAAATCATATAAAATAGACCATACTAAGATCAGAGTTGAAACTTGGGAATTATATGAACCACAATATGAACTAACTCTGGACCAAATTTCGTAGCCATCCAACGGTCCAATCATTCATAACATCAAGTTTACTTGGCTGCTGTCCAACAGCACATGCAGGATTCCGATTTGCCTAAAACGAACCCATTTTTAACTCTTTTATTGAATGTATTAAAAATATACGTTCTGTTGGATTTGTAGAAAATCGAACCAGCTTTCCAATGGTATATAATAAGCCTCAATCGGAGTTCGGACGGCTGAGATCTTGGCCTTTTACGAAAGATGTATTTGGGGGCTTGTTATGACCATTCTTGTGTGATCGATATCCATGATTCCAACAGTCAAATGCATTTGATATTTGTTCTTAACTTACTTGAGATAGTAAATAATCATATGTATGGTTCCTATGATTAGATTCTTTCATGATAAAATTTAGAAATTCTGAACCGACAGATACTTTCGTAAGGATATATCTTAAATTGTTTTGTATGGTCTAGATGGATCCAAGGCTCTATATGGTTGGAAACCTATATACATCCTAAATGATATATTACTAAACCATCCATTGGATCAGATTTTCTAACAGTGAATCTGATCATAGAGATTTGATCAATATATTTCATGTGTTACTAGATGTGTATATTGGATATATATTGTACTTAATATTCATCCTCTTATTGACCCACTTGGGAGTGAGATCACTTGTGATTTATGTATTTTATTAGTTCTTCCAATCTGAAAACCCATGTATATTTTTGTGTCTCTTATCTATGGTTTTCTAGCATGTGGGTCCCACTTGCCATTGGATCTATTTCATTTCCTTTGCACTTTCTGTTTGCTGAAATTTTCTAAGTACTTGACTGTATTGCATGTAGGCCTTGTAGTGGGCCTCACACTCTGTAGTTAAGGTCCCACTTTGGGGGATGTTTATCCTTATATAAGTGAGCTGGGATGTT